>JANHFP010005177.1:55701-66188 GCA_032468135.1 Calamaria suluensis
TTCAATCATTAGGGCCATTGAACCTTACGGCTCTCCGTACTTTATACAGTCAAACCCTGCAATTACTCTAATTACAGTTTTCGTCATCAGCTACATTCTTAAAGCTAAACAGACAAATAGGTTCAGGCTTTAAAGACCTAACAAGTGCCATTTTAGATAAATTGAAGCTAGAACAGTGATGGCTAACCTTTTCTTAACCTAGTTCCCAAATCGCCCAAATGTAATGTGCACGTCCCTGTATATACCTCCCGCACCTGCATGTGCATGCAGGCCACGTGTGCACCTTGCCTCCCGCACATGCCCGACCCCACGCATGCACAGCAGAGACCCAAAGACCAGCTGGCCAGTGGGAGACATGCTCACATGTCTGGCAGAGCTGAACTGGGCTGTGATGATCCAGCATGCATCACGTAAAAGAACGTAACTCAACCCTTAGCAGCAATCTTTATTATAAATCAACTCCAGCTCCCCCAAACTCTCCGATAAGGTTTTTTTCTTTTGGTGTGAACAAAAAGATTACACAGACCTCGAGTTGGCTGTCTGCTGAACTCACACTTTATGTAGAATTAATCACCCAAGAGATAAACAAGTTCTTTGGCTGCTAATTGCAATAAACTTGGCAGGAAAACAAGGAGATCAGAAACCATGACTGGTAACTCATGATTATCAACTTTGACTCCAGCAACAACCCTTTGCAAAACTCTTGCTTATAACCCAACTGACACAGCTGTGTCCCATCAATCATTTTCTCCCGAGTAGGCTTTTCTGCAACCTCCTTCTCTCTTGCTTACACTGCCTAGAATGGAGAGGAGGTGGGCCTGGTTCCTCATCTGAACTCTTCTTCTCAGGGTCTGTCTCTACCCCATTCGGCCTAGTCTGGCCCTGCTCTTCCCCACCTTTCTTGTTTCCAACGCATTGCTCTCTGCCAGCTGTTCCTCTTCTTCTTCTGAATTGGACTCTGCCAGAGGCATGACATGGGCAGTCCCATTAGAGCTCATTGTGATAATCTGTTTAGGAGGTAACCAAAGTTGGAAAGAAAATTGTGAGACCTTCGGCAGACTTCTTGAAGACATAACATGTTTCCTTTCACCTTTAACCAATGTATCACTTAGCTATATAATATATCAAAGAAATTAGAAGTTACGTTAGTTATCAAAAAATGTGAAAATAGAACCATATAGTCCCTTTTTCACTTCAGCAGGTATCTGAACAGAGGTTTAGCTGAAAAAAAGGAAATTGTGATAGAAGAAAGAGGAGTTCCCCTCAAACTGCCTTTCTTTTATGAATCTATATCTTTTAGAGCTTGTGGGTTCTATCATCCCCACACCACCCAAGACACAAGAAAATTTAGTTTTGAATTTGTAACTAGACTTTAATTTTTTAAAAAAGATACATTAATTTGACACACTTGAGTCTTAGAATGTACAGCAATATCTCCCAAACTACTCATTTTTAGACCACTATATCAACATCCAAAGCTTTTCAAGACTACTACATAATTTAGGAGTCAAATGAACAGTGTGTCAGCTTTGGAAACCATATTAAGCCTGAAGTTTCAAGCTACCAATTTCTAGCTGTGGGAAAGCAGGAGGGAAGTTGGTAATAGCTAATGAGATAGACATAACATACGCTAAGAACTGGGAAAGGCCAGAGATGAGAGCATCTGGTGTAGGTATGGTTTGAGGCGTCTGGGCCATTGGAGAATGTGATCAACCAGGGGTTAGGTTTGGACTTTTGGTAAAATGACTACTCAAAGCTGGAAAAGGCAGTTTCGATATTCCATATGCGTTGCCACTAGATCTGTTCTAATAAAGTGACTCTTTGAGAATTGGATGTCTTGAAGTCTTTGATTAGAAAATGGATTTTCTGGAACACTGACACAGTGCATGTGAATATCTGTCCTTTGAGGCAATGGCATGCAGGGAACCTCCAAATTATTATTATTTAAATGTGAACAGTTGAATCCATTTAAGTGACCAAAATCTATCTGTAAGATAAATCTACCATAGATATTGTTTTCTTCCCTTTTCAGTGGTACTATGGTCTAACTTCCATTTGTCTATAGGATTTAGGGTTATCCTGTTGTATAGTAGATTTTGAGTTTTGGGGGACAAACTACTTCAGTCATGTGTATTGATGGGCTATACTCTGTTTTCCATAAATCATTAGTGGAAGAGGGAAGTGCCAATTTATACTTTTTAAAAAAAGACGATTAAAGGACAACAAAATGTTGGTTTCCCCACATGAAAACTGGAAAATTTAGCAGAAAGACGTCAACATCTCATGAGAATTCAAGTGTGCACATTAGACGTGTTGCATGGTATTTTGATATTTCTGGTCATTTAAATGTTGTTGTTGTTAGTTGCGAAGGCATGTCCGACCCATCACGACCCCATGGACAATGTTCCTCCAGGCTCGCCTGTCCTCCACCATCCTCTGGAGTCCACCCAAGCTCATGCCCACTGCTTCAGTGACTCAATCCAGCCACCTCATTCTCTGTCGTCCCCTTCTTCTTTGGCCCTCAATCTTCCCCAGCATTACATTCTTCTCCAGTGAGTCCTTCCTTCTCATTAGGGATCATTTAAATATATTTACTTTTTTTTCTAATTTATATTATTTACCTGAATATTTCTCGTAATTTTGTAATCTGAATCTCCTAAATACCTTCATCCTAACTTCTGTTAAATGTCTGCATTAGACTTTAGGATAGCTCATTACTTTTGTTTTTTCATATGGGAAATAGAAAGTGTTGACACTCTTTCAAAACCAATTCTCCATGTAATGTTTCCCCATGTGTCAAGCCTTCTGACTACAATTCTGAAGTAACTTGAAGGGGCTTGTTTGGATGAAACATGGTCTGGTGTTTTGTTTGAAGGGATCCAAAACATATTTTCTGACAGTTTCCTAGTCTCTACCAAAAAATAATAATAATCTACAGCCCCACAGCCACTTGCTGGAGATGCACCTCGGTGAAATGTCAGACCTGTCAATCAAAATGATTTATTACATTCTCAATTCCCAAGTCATTTGCTGGAACAGAAGCTGAAGTATCTAGAAGCCATTAAGAGTCTTTTAGCCTAAAATAGGATATATACAAAGAAGTTAAGCAAGATAAATTATATATTCTGAGCAGCAATAATAACATGGTGTGGGCCCTATTGTGATACTGTGAGCTTTGCAAATCTTTTGAGATCAGGCTATAAATAAACATTATTGTTGAGCTCAACTAATGAATATTTTAATGTCAGCACATAGGATGGTTATCTATATTGCATTCACATCTATACAATCACTTAAATAATATTTAAGCATGCAGTGCTTCTGGGATACATCTGGCAGTAAAAATGCAAATGAGTAAAAGTACTTGAGCCCAAATCATGTTTTTGCTAGCTGAATTGGTATAATATAGTGAGAGTTAAGTACTTTTACATCACCTAGATGAGGAATCAAGCCTCTGTTTAACTAACTTCAAATGCACTGAATGAACTATAACAGGATTTAACATTGGCACAGCATATTATTAGGATTTATCAGAGGAAAGGTTAGAGGGACAAGGTGCAAATAAAATAATCAGCTTAAAAGGAAAATAAGTTAGAAGAAGGAAGGAATTGAAGGCAGATAATATGTTTGCTGCAATATGTTCTGCTAGCATGGAAGTTAAACAATTTTGCCATGCTGGTTTTTAGTTCAATAAGTGTGAAGGGCACCAGGTCATGAAACTCAACTTCAAGAATAATATTGCAGAACTTCTCTAACTTCAAAATGTTCCTAAGCCTGTCTTCCGGAATTCTATACTTTTTAACCACTCTTTTAAGTGAAAACCTGGGCATCTCTTCACAAATATTTTCAAGAACTAACACAAGTCTGATCAGCCACAGAAATGTATTTTATTTGAATGTTTAAGAAGATCTTTTTAACAAAATTCAACTGATGATGTCTGGCTGATAGCTCCCCAGATACGAACTTCAGTAATCAGATACCTCCTTATTTGTAGAGAGTAACAGAGGTGATCTTGACAGAAATCGGCAAGAGCTGTTTTCTAAGCAAAGGGGCTGAAACATTATTTAAACGCCAGGTTCTTCAGAAGGAGTGGAAGTGGGACACTATCACACATGCAAAAATTCTGTTATCACAAGCTCAATGTTCTATGGGTTTGATCTTCCTGTGGGGATGATTTTCTAGTCTGGTCTATCAAGTGGGGTTTGGCAACATTCTTGTGGCTATATTAATTGCAATATCCACCCACATCTGAGGTAGAGAAAGCAAATGCCTTTATACCTACACAACAAATTGATCTGTTAGGCAGCAATGTTGGCAATGTTTTTACTTCACTGAAGGTTCCCCCCCCCCAACTCAGCCACAATGAAGCTCTGGACATCAACAAGAAGACTGAGTTGGAAGATTGAATGGCAGCAAAATTTAACTGGAGGAGCTGTAAGTTTAGTGTAAGGAGCTGTAGGTTTAATGCTAAAAGTCATATGACACAACAACACTCTTTTTTGTATTCTGCATAGATTCTAAAAGCCTTTAGATAATGCAGTTAAATAAGGAGGAAAAGTAAAGCCTGTTATTAACTGATTGACCTTCCCTTAATATCTAACACCTGAAAAAAAAACACTTTTTGAATTCCCAGATGTGCATTAGCAGTCAATACTGGGGGGAAAATACATTAAGGGTTTTTTTTTTTAAGTACAGGTGGTAGACTAAGATCTCAGGCTGAGCTTGGAGCTTTCTGCATAAGCCTCATTGACAAATGTGTGAATTGGATTTGGACAGCATAGAAGTACAACACTAGACAAAAATATTTTCATGTAGCTCTACAGATAATATATTAAGGTCCCTTATTTTTTCAGTGCATGTATACATTCCCAAAAAAAGTTATTTGTTCTCACATTACATCCTTCCTTTTGTCCAGGATTTCAAGACATAATATTGTCACCTTCCATCTTTTTCCAGAACAACCACCTGTGTGATAGGTTGATGTGACAAAGATGAGTAGGCTAAAGTCACCTCATGAACTTCTGGTGTTTGGTAGTTATATAGTGAAGGGAAAAAAACCAACTAACCCCATATACATAAAACCTTAAATATAAAGAAAGATGCACATACTAAATATAAATATCTTTTTAATTTATTTATAAAGGTAAAGGTAGTAATGTACTGTGCTATTTGTTCATTTTTAGAATATAAGGAATTATCAAAAATAGATAACAAATTCATATTTGCGATCCATATTTTAAATCAAGAGGAGTATTTTCTTTCTTTGTCCCTTTTGCTATAACTCAGGCTCAATAGTGCCAGTTATACATAGGATGATAAAGTTATAGCATAGTACATACTTTAGGAATAAAATTCAGCAACAGATAGTGGGCCCTAAATTTAATGTTTCTTCGAAAGTTATATTAACATGCTGTCAAATCAAAACAAAGCTATAGCAGAACAAGAAAAAAATGTTAGTTTAAAAAAACACATTTCTTACATTGCCAAAATAAAAAAAATATATAATGTAAATTTCTTTTTTAGGCATTAATATCCAATGAACAAAGCTATTCAATTCAAGCACAGCACCTTTTAAAGAGATCCAAATTGGAAATGCCAGGGAACTTCCAAAGCATTTGGGGCACTATGTTTCATTAGTACTATGCATATTTCAGTTGTTATATATATATTAAAGGTAAGTCAAACCCAATGTTTCTCAGCTTCAGCAACTTGAAAATATGTCAATTTCAAATTACAGAATTCCCCAGCCATATTTTTCAGACTTTAAAGTATTCAGTGTTTTAAAGTATTAATCCCTTATTTAGCCCAAGCATTCCAACATCTTCTTTTCTGCTGCATTTCAGTTTGAATTATTCCCTAACATCAACTTCTCAAATGATTTGGGATCAAAATATAAATACTTACCCACTATTAATCAAACATCTTTATCTTCTTTCAAAGCAGAAAATAAAGATCTCGAACACTTAGTCCTAAATCTTGCCCAGATTTCAAACATTTTACATATTTGTTCTCTAAATGGGTCCAAATGGAAAGTAATAGCAAAAAGTCTCATTCCAAAATGTAAACATTTTAAAATAAAAGATATGGTATAGCTGAAAATCTGATATGTTAAAGAAACTATAGAATGCCTTCTTCATAAAGTAATCACAATGTGTCCAAAAATGGCAGACGTACTTTAACCTAAAATGATTTAACCTGACAAATCATTTACTTATCTATCTATGTGAAATACTTCATAAAAATTAATAGCAATAGCACCTAGGCTTATATACCACTTCACAGTGCTTTATAGCCCCCTCTAAATGGTTTAAAGAGTCAGCATATTTCCTCCAACAATCCAAGTCCACATTTTACCGACCTCTGAAGGATGGAAGGCTGAATCAATGTTGAGCTGGTGAGACTTGAACTGCCAATCTGTTAATGAGTAGGTGAATTCGCAAACATAGAATCTGGAAATAATGAGAATCAGTTTTATCTTAATTGATGCCCAGTCAGCTTCTGTGGCCAAGGGTATACTTGAACCTGGATCTAATACAGAACGCAGAATCACCTCATAGAATTGAGTCAGTTATGCATACAATGGCAATGTGATGTTAAAACCACGGTAACCAATTCAGGCTTACCAAATGTCAATTAGAATGTGCCTGTATAATACATATTTTCCTCATGGTTTATTTTTTTGCTGAAGAATATTGTATCTAAGTATATTTCCTTTTCATGTATAGAAGTACTCTTACGATGATTGGGTATTCAACTTCTTATCACAATATTTTTGTGCAGAGATTTATTCATTGTGCAAAATGTATTTATTATTCACTGTGATAGCTAGTAACACTTTGCATAAGAAGAATCCTATATAGCTTCCAATATGTTTTTAATGTGTTATTCAACAGGATGTATTTCCATAATATTGAGGACGTAAAAAAGGAAAATAGATTTTTTTGCAGCACCAAAATGCTATAGAATTTTAGAACTTTTATTTAAGTTAAAAGGAATAGAAAAGCAAAGATTCTATCAATGAAATAGTTTGAGTAGTCAATTCATACTCAGAACTGACAAATGCTTTCACTACTTTCATTCTAAAAGCTTTGGAATGATTACAGAAATATTGTATGGAAGTCATGAAAAAAATGATTCTAGAGAATCAGCTTTATTCAGCCAAGAATCTCTGGAGATTCAAAACACTAATGGAAGAACATTTTGGAAATAATTGCAATTAAATAATGAAAAGTGGATGATGGGATATGTGAAACTGTTTTAAATGGAAAGTTAATAAAAGAATAAAGATGAATAGTTCAAAAGGATGACAGACAATTTAGAAAATTCAGTAAAAATTTAGTAGGAAACTTTAATTTGTCCAAAAGGTTGAACTCTACTACCCGTTACAGCTCCATAGTAACATTTCTTCTGAGTCGGAATTCACTAACACATTTGAAAAGGTGTTAAACAATTAAGATTACTATCATAAATGCAATCTCTGCATTGGGATAATATACTAAACTTAGCTTTAACACTAATTAGCAATGTATGTGTATGTAATGTGTCCAATGCAGTGGTGGGATTCAAATAATTGAACAACCAGTTATCTGCCCTAATGATTTCTTCCAACAACCAGTTCACCAAACTGCTCAGAAAATTAATAACCAGTTCTTCCGAAGTGGTGCGAACTGGTGGAATCCCACTACTGGTTTAACGTGTTATGAGAACCCAAGCCATTTAGTTCAATATTCAATGTATTGAGCAAATCCAGTACACAGATTAATTCAGTAAATAGGTTAAGTGAACATGGATGAAGTTGCTTAGATCAAAAACAAAAATTCTATAAAAATACAGCTATACAATTGTACTTTTATTGATACTGACATTTTTTCCAAGTAAGGTTCACAAAGACATCTTATTATGTATAAAAACCTGTGATTGGATATGAGTACATATCTTTAAATAATATACCCCATCTTTTAGTGAGCTGAATAAACTCTGCAGCAAAATTTGATGCAGAAGAGCTGCTATTTCTTTGTGTATTACAATATCCTCAGGTAAGAATAGAAAGTATTTTTGTTTAATTTCCTGGCCTCTTAGCCACAAGCCTCGAAACAGCACATTATATACTGCTTAGGAAGATCCATTTAAGGTCCTCAAAAGTTTCTTGGGGAAATTTTTGCAGCAACTGACTGCAAAGAGAAGTATGATGTAGAAAACCTCCCACTGTACTTGCAGAATTCAATCATAGTCTTCACTTTGAAATGCTTAACATACAGTAGAAATTTGCTACATCAATGTGGAGGCTGATTTCCACTTATGCCACTTATGAGGCTAACTCTAGTCTCAGATCCAGGGAGTTGCCAAGATCTGGCGGGTCTTGGGAAGAGCTTGATTTCAATAGGACTGGAAGATAATGTCCAGGAACTAAGAGGACAAGAAAGCCAGAAGAGGATCCAAGTATTTAGCAATCATCTCTCTGCATGACCAATAGGTCAGTGAAATGTGTTAGATTGTATCCATGGGAAAACCTTATTAGATAAGAAGGAAATATTATTTTAACATTCATACAAGTAAACTAAGGAAAACCTCTAAGCTGGGGGCAGAGGAACATGATGTCTTGAGGACCCAATAAGATTAGCAATCCTAGGACACAATCAGGGGTGGGTATCACTTACCTTTTCTGCTGGTTCATGCACGGGATACTTCTGTGCATGCACAGAACATATTTGATGACATCTGGGTGGGTGGGCAGAGCCTCCTGCTGCCGTCACCAGTTCACTCGAACTGGGGCGAACTGGTAGCAACCCACCACTGGGCACAATACAATGTGAGAAAAGCTCTGTACATGCCATAATCTTACATAACACCCATTTCTGTTGGGATGATCTCTAAAAATTTATGCAGTGGTCAATTCATCAGCCCTACTTTGAAAACAGGTCCTACCTGATCTTGTTGTCAACCTACCAATTGTAATTGTGCCTGGTATTAACATTTATAAATTGTGATGGTCAAAAAGCAGATCATTGTGTGACCAGACTTGATTTTATGAGCTTTTTTGCAAACACAATAATCATAAAGCAAATGCTGCAGTCACTAAGTGAACACCATGGTTTTTAAGCAAACCCATTGTTCACTATGGGCACTATGGGACTTTTTTCCCCTGGAAGCCAGAAGTAACACTAGTTTCCAGGGAAAAAATGTCATAAATCAAAATATATGACTACAAGGTACCTCAAGTGATCCTAAATGGAAATCAGTTGCTGAGCATCCAAAAATCCATTCATTTGACTGCAGGGATGGACAGAATCTTAAGTTCAGAACTAGTTCATAGTACTTTTGGGGTGCTGTTTTGTAACTTCAAACAGTCACTTTGCAACCATTTGTAAATCAAGAACTGCTTGTATGAGATGTATCCATGCTGTATTATACTGTAGTAAGATAGTATGTATTTTAGAGCAGGGCTCCCCAACCTTGGCAACTTGTGGACTTCAACTCCCAGAAGCTTTGCTGGCTGAGGAATTCTGGGAGGTGAAGTCCACAAGTCTTAAAGTTGCCAAGGTTGGAGACCCCTGCTTTTTAGGAGGTTATTAACCTCTATTTCGTGAGAGATGTGAAAGATGCACAGGTCCCATAAAATATTATATGTAAGATGTGATACCATTAAACCAAATCCATTCAGCTAAAACTGACAGGAGTGTAGGTCTGCAGCTTGAATGATTTATTTGTAGTTTAGTTTGAGAACAGAATACTGGTGACCACGTTGGAAATAATATGAAAACAGAATGCTTTATTGCCTTCTAAAATAAATGCTACCTTTGCATGAATGATTGCAAAGAGATCAAAATCAATTGAAACAGATTTAGAGTGCAGTAGCTGTTCAAACATAACCGTCTTTTGGTCTAATCCATGCACAGATACGAATATTGTGCCAAGCTAGACATATCTATTTAGTAGGAGATTATCATTTCCCCTTAATTGTACATTATCATTTGAATGCAGTGGTTCTATCCCTTGAAGCTTCCGAAATGTCAGCTAAGTGCCTGCGAACATTTAGAAATGATAAACTGATCCTAATTGGTGCCATCTAATGTACCTTTTGCTTCACAAAGAATGTTTTGGTTAAAATATTCTGAAAGCTGCTTGCTTATTTTTTTAAATAGTCATGGGAATGCAATTCATGTGCAGTTAGAGTGATTGGCAAGTGTCAGCTGCCAGAACAATCAAGGCTCTATAAAGTGCAAGAAGTAAGGCATGAAGAAGTCCATGTGTTAAGAACGAAGAACTATATTCTGTGTAGACCTATAGATACAGCTTTGTGAGGATGTGATAATGATTATTATATTTATTATATTTTGATTTATTATATTTTGATTATTACATTTATTATATTTTGATTTATTAT
Organism: Calamaria suluensis; assembly: GCA_032468135.1. Lineage (NCBI taxonomy): Eukaryota > Metazoa > Chordata > Lepidosauria > Squamata > Calamariidae > Calamaria > Calamaria suluensis. The sequence goes on from JANHFP010005177.1 coordinate 66,086, forward strand.
ATTTTGATTTCCTTATTTTACAAATACTATCTATCTATCTATCTATCTATCTATCTATCTATCTATCTATCTATCTATCTATCTATCTATCTATCATCTTATC
>JANHFP010005183.1:12667-26810 GCA_032468135.1 Calamaria suluensis
ACCCCATTACACAGCACTAGGGATTCGAACTGCTGAACTGCCGACCTTCTGATTGACAAGCTCAGCTGTCTTACTCGCTGAGCCACCATGTCCCTATTTTCAACTTAGTAGTAGCACACTCAATATTAAGCCACTTAACAGGGAACAACAGCTGTTCCAGAGCACAGGAAGAAAGGCAAAGAAGTCATATCCAGAAGCTCAAGTGGATCCTGTCCTTTTGCTACCTCTGCTTGCCTGCAATCCTCTTCACTCTTGGCCTTTGTATTCAATGAGGAAAAAAGGAAGGAATCACAAGAGACATCAGAAGCCTAATTCTCATGAAGCTTATGCTAAGAGAAAAATCCATTTACAGAGGATGATCATACAACCTGCACCTTTACATCCATCACTGTACTAATGCTAGACTATTTGGAAGGAATCTTGGAGACAACTACAGCATGCCCAAGAGATAACATCCTCTATCCTCCACTCAATGTTTCCAGTGAAACAGCCTACCACTTCCAGAAAGTCTATTCCATCATCCATTAAAAAAACCCTTGTCCATACAAAATCTGTTTGCTTGCAATTCAAACATGTTCTACTTTGTTGATGTGCATCCTAAATGTCAGTGTTCTAAACTGGTTTCTATTTTAAGCAGGGAGTAACACAAATCGAAAAGAGCAACGGCTTTTCTTGATCTTTATATTATACTTCACTAACAGACAAGCTTGGATTTCATTTCCTTTTTGGGAAGCTGCATCATTCTATTTGTTCATGTTTAGCTTGTGATCCACCAGGAAACCAAGATCTCTTGTTGCGTACTATACACTACTGCCTGGTGTTGTTTCTGCCATTCCATATTCTTGTCTTTTTTTTTCTAAACACAAGGTATTTTTTTCCTTGCCTGTTGAAACTCATCTTGCTAGATTCTACCCGTTGTTCCAGCTTGATCTTGAGTTTCTTTAAGGGGTTTGGTACCTTTATTTTTGTGTCATCCGCAAATGTGTTATTTTTTAAACTCTTCCATCCAAATAGTTTATAAATATGTATTAAATCAACTGAGAGGCTTGGTACAGAGCTCTAATAGAAGTAGGGACTGGTTCTTGCCGTGGTAAGGCAAGATACAATTGTATTTTCTTGTATAAAACCTCAGATTTGAATTGGGAGCCAGCTACATGGACTGGGAGAGTCATATATTCAGCTGGAGCTTCTTGATTTACCTAGAAATTTGAAAACAGAAATGTGCCTTTTTAGTGTAAGATTTCTAAGAAAGTTTTGTGCCTTGGGAGTCTACTAGAGATGCATCATTAGTCTCTACTGACTCTCTCTAGGGGTGCTATGCAGAATATTCCTTTCCTGACAATTCCATCTTTGGTGATCAAAAACAGAAGCAGAACTTACCAGGATATACCATTCTGACCACTCAATGATAGACCTATCAGTCTGATCCTGCAGAAGGAGAGAGAATTCATCAGGGCAGACATTAAAAATCCACATTATTTAATCTTACTATTTTATTATTTTTATAGTTCTTCCATTTTTCTGATCCTTTTTTGCTGGTAATTTTATACTTAAAATTAAACAATGGGTAATCCTCATTGAGCAACTGCCTCATTGAGCAACTATTTGGTTACAAACTGATGAAAAAGTAATTTTGTGATCACTTATTGTTTACATCGTTTGCAGATGTAAAGCTGAAGTAAGTTAATAAGCACAAATGCAGTTTCACTTAGCTCCCACTTCATTTAACAACTAAGCTTGTAATCCCAACCGTGATCACTAATTGAGAACTATCTTGTCCTCCTAGTTATCCATGACTATAAGGGAGGAATTTCCTTCTTAGAATATAAAAGATTTTGAACACCTGCCTTCAAGCAAAATAGAGAAATAATGCCTTTTTGCTCATCCTTTAGTGATTCCAATGGTACTTCCTTATAAGTGTAACAATTGTTTTTGCTGTTTCTTAATTTGATTTAAATTAGTTGCAGGGAGTAAATTACTTCCATGTGCAAGTTAAATGATATTATACATACAGATAGAACTTACTTTGATTTCTTGTTGAAATACCTCTTAATTCTCAATACTTGATTTAGTTATTTCTATATATGGGAGTTGTTACAGAGAAATAACAATTAAGCCTGAATTCTAAATGAAACTTGAATAAAATTACATGTGACAGCAGCCTAATATATTGAGATGCAAAATATAGTGTTCATTCTAGCCAAATTTCAATAAATTACACAAAGAAAAGGCTGATGATGTACATAGAATGGCAAGTCTACATTCAATTAATTCCACCTCTTAAGACTCATACATAGGAAGATACTTTATTTATTTATTTGCTCCTTCCCCAATATGAAGCCTGGTTCTTGTAGAGAAGTTCTGCTTCTCCGATACCAATAAAGCAGATGTGAAAGACTTCTGGAGGAGAGAATGCAATTCAAAATAATGCAACATAAATTCGAAGTCTACAAGTTTTCCATGCATTGTAAAAAGCCCTTTGTTCTAAGGACAGAAGACAGTGAAATAGTACTCAGACATTTATTTCAGGTATGTAGTTTACACACTCCATTGAGCAAACAAAAAATAGCAAATATACAAATATCATAACAAGCATTACCAAATAATGTATCTGACACTAGTGTTATAAGCTGATTAAAGAAAATAATCGAGGCCAGAGAAGATGGCTGTGGCCCATAACAACCCTCTTCTCATATATTTTCAGTAGCACCATAATGGCAATACTTACAAAAAAAAGCCTCATTCACACATACACACAAAAAACCAAATTACTGAAGGCTTCTATGCCAAAATCCAAATCTTTTTCTCTCTTGCTCGCTTAGGGGAGGGGCAGAGAGCATACATCATTATGACTTGTGTGGCAAACATTTAACAGTGCAGGCGCTTAAGTGAGCTTCAACTTGTGTTCAGCTGAACCATAAGCAGGACATGTGGCACACCCCTCCTTCCAAGCCAGCCATTTTTAGAGCCCATTTTCAAAGATGTGCAAGCTCTGCACTGTGCTTTTTATTCCCCTGTGCATGTGATTTGCAAAATGATGTCAGAAAAGTTATCTGCTAAAAGCCTGAGTGAATCTTTGGTAGGCTAATACTTCAGTATTATGAATCCTATTAATCTACCACAGTTAGTTGATTTGCTGCAGTTTTCCTCTAGATTCCAAGAAGGTGGCAACTGACAACATTCTGGAAAACTTAACAGTGAAATCATCAGACCAGGCACTTATAAACCCAGTCTTTTCCAAAGGCACCAAGAATTAAACAGCATAACTGAAGTCCCCTGGTGAAGGTGACTGTATCAGGTTCTCTACTATGATAACAAATTAATTGCTCTTACATTGTACAAAAACTTTATACACCTTATATCGTAAACCTTCCATTTTCCTGTCAATTGCAAATATAATTAAATTACCCCCATTTTCTGATAAGGAGACGTCACTTTGCTACCTATTGTATATCAAGTACCAATTTCTTTTTAATTTAAAGTTATGCTATATGTCATAACCTTGCTTAAAGAATGTGTTTCAACATCACTTAACATAATGATATTCTTCTCCACATACAATTATCAGAACTTTATTTTTTGGTATGGTTACAGCAACTCATTTTGACCAGAGGTTGGTTTTTCTGCTGTATACCTGAAATCCATACTGAGGTTTTATACGAAGCCTACAAGTGGCCAATTTTCCCCATTCAAGTTCACCAAATACAGACTTTCAGCAAAGTTATGGCAAAAATACAAAACATCAATATAATGTTTTATTGTAATGCACTTGTTATAATCTTCATGTGACTTCACATAGTTCCACGCAAGCCTTAATAGAGACATATATCCAAATGTAAGTTGCATTGAAGCCTTGCTTCTTAAAGTGGCCTGGCAAGGCTTTTTAGTGGTAAATACAATTCTGCAGCACGTAACAAGTTTAAATCTCCGTCTGAAGTGAAGTGCTTAACTCCATAACCTGGGGTGAATGGTTGTTGTTTCTTTCTTTCAGTATTTCACCAGTATTCACACCTGCACTATTGGAAGTCCCCTTGCAGGTGCATTCTTCAGCAATGTAACTCAGCTGGGAAACCTCTGAGTTTGGAGCAATTGGCATAAACAGCAAACTGCCCCCCTGGTGAGGAGAGTTTTCTAAGAGGTCATTTTCGACCTCTGGCAGAATGCTCACAGTATTAAAGCGGGTGTGATAATCGCTGGAACCGTGGCTGCACGAGGTTTTCATACTCTCCAGATCAGAACAACTAAACTCGGAAAAATGACTTGAGTGAGAGTCAGCTACAGATGGGACACTATCACTGAGAGAGGGAGAGTCAAATTCACTGGAGTTGGTGCTTTGCTGCTCCAACAACTGAGCATCCATGTCCTCTCTGGTTTCATTTATCTTCGTGCTATTCTTTTTTCTGAGTTTACCTTTGCATTTTTTCCCTGCTGATGATTCTTTGGACCACTTGGGGACACTTGATTTGTTGTCAGACAAGCAGGCAGAAGCACTACCAGTGTTACTGCGGCCTGCAGCACAACCACCATCATCCACGCTGCTGCTCCCACTGTTGTGTCTGAATTTTGCAGGCTTCGATTCAATGTCTACTTGTACCTCCATGCTGCTACCATCTCTAAGCAAGAAAAAAGGAGAACAGATCTGTTTTACAGTAGAACATCTACAAACGCATCCCGGTTAAATTTGGTTATAAACAGCATTTTAAAATGTGCATGCAACAACTAACGCAAAGTTTGAAAAATATGTTTTATCTTGCTAAGAGGATGATTCATCAATACTACTATTAATACCTCTTTTACAGAAACTATGTGGATTCTATATTATAGATCTGATGAGACCAAGACAAAACTAGGGAGAAGTTTAACTTTCAAATCATGCTTTGACTTCAGAAGTTGATACTGTTGAAATTTCCATATAATATGATCTGAGATACCTAAACTTCTGCATGCTATTAGAGTAGGCAAAATGCCTTCCTAGATATATACATGCCACAAACTCATCAATTAAATTAAATTAAAATGCAAAATATTCTCTGGACTTGACATAGTTATTTATAACTCTTACCACAACAAAGTATCTATAGTCACTAACTTGATAGCACATAATCAATTAATAACCATACCAGAGATTTCTTGCACAGCATATAAATACTGATTTTACCAACATAGTTCAAACTTACCGATCCAATGGGACATAGGAATTTATAATGGACCCAGCCATTGCTTTGGTGCTGGCATTGTCGCTCACTGTTCCTAAGCTAACAGTGCCAGATTCACCACTCAAACTACATCTCTCCTTCTGCACATCTGCTTGGACTTCCAACCTTAGTGAAAATTCAGTAATAGCTCAATAAGTAACTTGCATTTTTCAATGTGGTATATATTGAAAACTTAATATAAGCATTTAATTTCTAGTGTGGTAACATATCACAAGTTTCCATTTACAACAATCTCATTTTCATGCAAGTGTATTTTCCTTAAACCAGGGATCCCCAACCCCCGGACCATAGCCAAGCTACCAAGTCTTTCAGAACCGGGCCGAAGTGGTGGGCACACACGTGAAAGCAGTGAACAAGAACATATGTGTGTACATGTGCCCAATGTGCACATGGTACTATCCCTTCCCCCCCTCCAATTTACAAAGCTGAAAAGGTCAGGGAACTCTGCCCTAAACCATAATCCATCACTAGATATAAAAGCCATGTATGCTAGAATTCTTATCTCTCCATACATATCACCATCATTGCAATTCTTCTTTAACCCAACTAAATTTAATCACTGTTTTCAGAATGTATCCAGAAGTATTCAAAAGATAGCTATTAGAATTTACAACAATCAGCTTAAACATATTTCATTTTTTATTATTGTTTATGTAACAAATAGTCAATTAGAGTTGAACACTTGGGAGTGCATTATCTTACCGGTTGAAGCAGTTGACCATTGCACTTCCTGACAGACTTCCTGTTATGCTAGCTCCAGCCAAGGCCATGGTGCTGGCTGTCTCACTCAGATTGTCCCGAATGGCTCCTATTCTGTCCATATGGCTGCCACTTGCACTTAGGCTTCCAGTCAGTCCAACACTTTCTTCCCCTATACTAGGATTGTGACGTGCCTCTGCTACAGACGTAGTGTCTAAAATGGAAAAGGGAATATTATCTTTTACTAAAGTTTCATATTATAGAAGGCTTTGCTTTTATGGAAGCTCCAGTAATAAAAACTAGTTATTTCAATTCTTTAAGAACCAATGAGGGGATGTTGGTCTCAGATTGTTGTAATTACAATTAGTAAGAGAAAATGCTGTCACCTTTTGATTGAAGGCCTAGGCTAATGTAATGAGGAAATTGTATAAAATAATTTCCTAAACAGAATCGGATTTTCTCCTGAAAAAGAAGAATGCCAACTACAACATAACGATCCTTAATATTTTTAATTCTATTGTTATTCCAGAATTGGTATTAGGAAATAATAAACTTTATTCTCTCAAACTAGATTACAGTTTGGATCAATTCTATTTTCTGTCAGGAAACTAACATTTCACTAGTTAACGTTATTTTATCCCCCATTTTCAATCACAAATTACCAAATCAAAATCACAGCATGGCAAGTGACACTAATATTAAATCAATGGCATTATAACATTAACAGAAGAAAAAGTATCTAGAAAATGATTTTATCTATTAACTTCCCTGATAAATCAACACAGGGAAAGTTTAAAACATCATCAATAAAGGAAGGTATCCTTTAAGGCTGCTATTGATTTTTTCAGCGAAGTGTAGGATTATGTAAATCACTACAGAACATAGCACACACTGCAAATAAAAAACATCTGGATACTGACTATATTTGACTAATAATGAATATTATTTCATTCAAATATATTCTGAACTGTGTATGTATATATGAAACAACTTGGCTATCTGTGTATGATGGTCTATGAAAGCTTGTAACTGGCTAATCCCAGGGCAGCAACTATCAAAAACAGAAATATGCAAAATATTTCAGATTTAAAAGTACTCATTTCAAGGTGTGCTCTTTTTTGGTAGGATAATGACAACATAAGAATACTTCTTATGATATATGTAAAAAACTATTTTAACGTTTAAATATTTCCAATTGAAAATGTTTTCTACATCTCTCCCAAAAGGCCTCTACGCTTCTCCAAAATTCTTTTCTAGACAGGCAAATATGACAACTAAATAAAGGTCTTCTTTCTTACCTGCTGCTGCATTTGCTCCACTCACAGTTATATCATTTTCATCATCAAATTCTATTCTGACACCCTTCCCATTGCCAGCCGATACTCCACAACCTCCACTTCGACAGAGAGAAATGGGAACTACTCCATACACATAGGCCAGCATAATAGGGACACCAATACCTATAAGGAAACAAAGTACAATACTTGGATTAGCATACCTATCTTTTTTTAGTGATCACTGTGAATTTTTTTAACTCCACCATTTAGCAAAGATAGAACAATAGAACAAAAAGGTAACTCTTATCATAGATATCTAATTTTCATCATCGATACAAAAAAGACAGTCAACCCAATTCTGCAAATTTATCCTGGTCTCAAGAATTCATATTTACACTGAGCTCTTCTGGTTCTCTATTCATTTCGAGAGCAATAAGGTCTGCATGCACAACCTTTTATCAAGGCTTTTGGGATACAGATTTAGATTTAAACACCAGAAGACACTATTTTCCAAAGAGGATTCTACCAAACTTGCACATCCTCCTTCTAGACCAGTTACCCCAAACCTGCACTCTGCTGGCGGAACAGATGGGCTTTTAGGTCTTAGATTGCGGTTGATAAATGCTGGATCTATGCAAAATAGGATCTCATGCCTCCATGCTATGGAGACCATCAAATGCAGACTTAGTGTGTGATAGTGAGACCTGGTTGGCCATAGTTGGGAATGAGCCATGTGCTCTTCTGGGCCTAAGTCACAACGCTGAGATTGGAGAATATTTTATTTTATTTAAATTTATTGGCCAGCCAACTCAGGGAACTCTAGGTGGAGGATTGTGACTGGTTATAAGTAACTATGCATGAAGCTTAGTTGCAGAGATAAGCTAGGGCTGGTTATACCTAACATTTTGGACTGATGTTGGCGCTCCCAGGGCTTAGGTGACTTAAACATGAGAAACTAGGGCAGTTTGTGAATTCGTAGCTTCCATGGCCTTGTCTTATGTGCTTATAGTTCCAATACACATGGGAGGGTGGGGGGATACTTGATTTGCTTTTATTTGAAGCAGGTAAGATGGAGGACATTGAAAATCTGTCATTTACGATGGTCAGATGACATCTTGAACAATCACAACAAAGGCAATGGGTTTATGATAATGGTCCAACAAAGGCAACTGATGGATCCAGAAAGTTTCCAAAGGGCACTTATTATCTCCCTGACAATTTAATGAGCAGTTTGATATTTATTGTGGCCATAAATTATTGCATAGCAATTTTATTTATAATTACCCAGATCCTTCTTCAGAAGGATGGGGGAAGCAAAATGCTTAAAGACTCCTGGGATTAATGTACAGGTTTTCTTGCAGATGAAGTAGTTTATACCCCCTCTGGTTTTGATCCCATTGGGCAGAGTTCTCTAAGATGAGCAAAGTAATTCCTTAGGATCTGATCTTGTAGAACCTGATTAAGTGGAAACATTTCCTGTAAAGTGGGTCCTGAAATATCTATGGCCCTCCTGCTTCTTCAAGCTGCCAAGCAGGGTGTGTTAAAACTTTATTTATTAAAGCTTTCGTGACGGACATCCTCCCTCAAGAAGATTCTGCATTTTCTGGATTCAATAAATAGTTAGTTCTACTTAGATACTATACTGCCTGGTAGCTCTGTCTCTTGGAGAAGGATTTGCATTGTCTCCAGACTTCCCTTTTGAGGGAAGGTTTTTGACAAGTTGGTGGGGAATCAATTACAAAAGATTCTAGGGGAAACAGATTTATTCCAGGCAGGTCCAGGCATGAGACAGAAATGGTATCAGTCACATTAGGAGAATATTTATGTTAGGACCTTGATGTTGGATGCTCCCTTCCCCCATGTTACTAATAGTTTCTTCAGCAACATTCAGCATTATTTAGATTCCTTCTAGATCACCTGTAAGAATTGAGTACTATTTTTAGTGGTTCCACTCCTATCATTTCGAATGGCAGTCATGGGGTACAATGTTCTTGATCATTCTAGTGTGGGATAATATATGCTCTACCTCAAATTATTTAATATCTGTATGAAATTACTAAAACAGATCATTCATTGATTTTGGGTAAGGCATAGTCAGTATGCAGATGGAGATGCCACAGAAATCCTAAATCAATAATTAGAGGCTGTTAGGATGAGGTGACCCAGTAAGATGGATCTCCTGTGGATCACCTGAAAACTTTGGCACTGGCAATCATTCTTGAAAGATTAATGCTTCCTTTGAAATAAGTAATTGTCTGAGGTTTTCTTAGACTTGCATCTACTGCTTAAAATGTAGGTGGGACACTGTGGCCAAGAGGGACTTTGCCTTGTTCTGGATGGCATAATAGTTACATCCCTAACTAAAGCAAGAAGACTTGGCAATGGTAATTCATACCACAATCACCATTCAGGTGGGCTACTAAAGCTACCTTTAGAAGTACATATAGTAGAGAAGCCAGAATGCTAGTAAAACAACCCTGCTATTATGGGGTTACTTTTAGCCCTACACAGCAGAGCACTGGGATACAACTAGACATTATCTTCCTAAAATGAATTCTGCTTTTCTGGTCTGAACTTCTGGGGAAATCCTGTTAAGCGTCCATCACCCATGTGGACCTTTTTTGGAATTCCCCACAATTTTGGAACATTCCCCCCCAGCTATAATTAGGTTCTTCACCTCTTTCATTCTGCAAAGAACCATTTTATTCTACTGTGTCTTTTGTTCTTATTAATGCTGAGTGACCATAGTTAGGATGCTGCTTTTTCTGGCATTTATTGCTGGTTGCTTAGCCACACAAAGTGTCTGCTGACAGTGGTGACTGGCAAATATCATTAAACAAACAAGCAAACTTTGTAGGAAGAATTACATTTTTCAAACTATTCAAACACAAACTTTAAAAATTGGTTCATTGCTGGTCCCGGATTACTCATCAATAATATTTTTAGTAATTTTTTAGTAAAATTTAATGCTCTTAATGTAAATTAGTATACTCAAGAGAAAAAATATCCCTAGACTTTGTCAGAAATTATACATACCCACAGTGACTGCAGCTACAACTGGTGAAACAATTACAGATAAGGTTACACCACCTGCAATGGCTAAGTTCCTCTTATGCTTTGACATGTCTTTGCCTTCGTAGCGATTATGAATCTTTATAAAAAAGAGGAAAAATGAAAATATTTTAGAGAAAATTCCATTTAATAACTGGTAGAAGAAATGATATACAGGAGTGATCAATATTATCTTTACTTGCCATTTTAAATTAATCCATTTAAAGATTCCATTGGTATAATCAAAGAAGATGAATAAACAAAGCAATGTAAAAAAATCTGTTTTGAATTTCTTTTTCTTTCCTGTTTAAACCTTTCCTCTACTATTAACCAATCATCCTAACATCAATACCCGGGAAGATACTGGAAAAGATAATTTAAAAAACCAGATCTACCAACATCTAGAAACAAGTAAAGTAATAACTAGCAGTCAGCACAGGTTTGTTAAAAACAGATCATGCCAAACCACTTATTTCATTCTTCAACATAGTGACTAAATTAGTAGACCTGCAAAATACTGTGGACATAATATACTTAGACTTCAGCAAGGCATTTGACAAAGTAGACCACAACTACTGCTTGGTAAGATAGAAAAAAGTGAGATAGCATCAGTTGTAGATTCACAACTGGCTGACAAACCATACTCAACCTTAATGGATCTAAGTCTACATGGAGGGAAGTAAGCAGTGGGGTACCACAAGGTTCCATCTTAGGCCCAGTACTCTTCAATATCTTCATAAATGACGTAGATGGGGCAATAAGGAACTTACCAAATTTGCTAAGCTGGCAGGAATAGCTAACACTCTAGTCTAGATGATAAGCTCAAGATCCAGATGTATCTTGACATATGAATACTGGGCCCTATCTTACAAAATGAAATTCAATGTACAGAAAAGTAAAGTCCTACACTTAGGCAACTCATATGAAAAAATACTTTAATAAACAGAGTATGCTATAATAACAAGCAAGTCCCATTGAAAAACATGTACATTTCCAAAGCAATTCATTTATCTTACCTTACGTCCCACATATACAGGAATTCCAATAATCATTGCTGGAATAGCAATGCCTGCTATTAAAGCAATTCCTACAGGTGCACCTACAAGTGTCCCAAGTTGCCAAAGAATTTTCTTCTTCCGACTCCATGGTTTTTTTCCCCAGAATGTACAGCCTGATGGACTGAGAATTTTCCATATATAAGTTAACCAGTGAACAATATTCAGTAATCAAATCCTTTAATTTAGACTATTACTAACCCATATGCTAACACGTGAATATCCAATACCATCTTGATATAAACAGTCTCAGCAAATAGCATTTTAAAAAAGGAACATCAAATCATATATTTTTGACAGGTATACCAGTTCCAAAATTCAGCCCAAAGGTACATTTCTTAGTCTCATCAGCCTTCCTCTATCTGGTGCCCACAGGGATTATAATTTACAACACTCTCGCCCATTATTAGACAGGCTGGTTTGCAATCTAACTAAATAAAAATCTCTTTAAACCTGGATAGTTAGTTGAGATTTGACTCTTCTAAAATTTCACCAATAAACAAATGGCATGTTCTCAGTTAATCCTCAAGATTTCTATTATTGCTTGTTGGGGGATGGGTTAGGGTGAGGAGAAGGGCCCTGGGTCAGTGTTTACTCCTGGCAATCGCCTGGACTAAAATTTGCAATTTTTAGGTACAATTTATGGAAGTGGTTCACCATTGTCGTCTTCTTAGGGTTAGAATGAATGACTGGCTCAAGATCATCCAGCTGACAAATTAAGATAGAAACACAGGTCATATCCTCATAGTTTCTATCCCCTTACCTCAGCCACTAGACCAAACTGGCTCTACCCCATGATCTCAACACTGTAATAGTCTCTGTTAACAAGAAGAATGACTAATTTGCAAAAGATTTCTCTGAACATGCAGAACAGGAATTCAAAGGGAAAGTATTGTGACATACAGTATTCCCCTGCAGGAAGTTATTTGCGTAGGTTCTGCTATAAATAGATGGGTCTTTCTGCATTTGCCCATCATACTATATAGCCTTTTAATACACACAAAATCCTCAAAACCACCATGCTTCATTTTACTAAATGCCCATGCAAAACAGATTAAGAGATTCAGAGGACTGCAGGCTGTTAAAACCTGGCTTTTCCCTCCAGGCATTAGGGAGTAGATATTAGAAGAACCCAATATACATGCATCTTTCCATCAATCTGATTGTAAGATGGACAACTATACAAATGTTTTAAATAAATGTGTTGCCTCTTTTTTCCTTTGGTACTGATTTATTTTAACCTTAGTAATCAGGTTGATGAGGGAGGGAGGGAAGCTATAAATTGATTATTAGCTGCCTGGAGTTATGTCTTTTTCTTTAATCTTTAGTATAGCTTCTTATTAATTTGTAATATGTCATACAAAGTGAATAAAAAGTAAATATTAGAGAAATTAGGGGAGGAAAAAAGGGAATGGATAGTGGAAGAAAGCAAGGGGAAAAGAAAAAAGAAGGCATTGACTTCCAACTCCTTTGGTGCAGTAAAATAATAAAGCATTAACATCTACCTTCAACATTTTACTTTTTCATAATAACATAAACTGGCCATTTCTATAACAACAAATCTATCTAATAGGTAAAACCCAAAATCAAAGTTTCACTTTTTCCATCTTAAGCACAAAATCCAGAAACTGTTTCCATGTAGGAATATGGGTATTTCTGGTTTTTTTCTTTAATCAAAACAGTCAATTTAGCCACCTCTGCCAACTCCATCAGTTTTTTCAGCCATTCATCCATTGTGGAGATTGAGGTGACCTTCCATTTCTCCTGGAGTTATGGGCAGTCATAAACGTTTTCTAAATAAATATGTTATCTAACTTCAGAAAAACAGTAGTTTTGAACTAGCCTAGCATGCTTATTTCCTACTATTTCCCATACATACCTTAAGTAATGCAAGTCTGAGATCTCCTTCATACATAACCAACAGAATTCACAACCACAGACAGCACATGTCATATGATTGCAACTTCCATCGTTCATCTTTATGATATAAGCAGCACAGCGAGGGCATGGCTTTATGTCATCAGCTGTTAAAAATAAAGAAGTACAATAGTAATATTGCTCCCAAGAAAAATAACAATGAAAAATATATCACATCTGAGATCCAACAAACACCCAGTACAGAAAGATAATTAAGTATATCTAAGTAAACCTCTAACGAAAATGTTACACAGAACTTTACAAATTATTCAGCTTTAAAATAATTCTCAAATCATTTAATCCAAACTACTGTGATAAGGTTTTTTTCAATATCCAATGTAAAAGCATAAAATGCAGACTATCATTTTGCTCAAGTTGCAAAATGATAATGAAAGCATAAAAAATCTCCTTAAAAATAATTTTAAAGATGCTTCCTATTCTATATTTAATCAGGCCATATGATATCAACTAATACTGATATTAGAGGGATGAGCATTCTTTTTAATTCAGGTTATTTCCCATCTTTCAGAGAACTTTTTTTCATAGGAAAAGAGCAAAAGGGTTTCTCAATGGTTTATTTCCTTTTTCTTCATAAGGAACTAGGTTAGAATGGGCTGATATCCGTATCCCTCCACTATAAAGTGGTTTTCTGTTCAGCTTCTGGAAAGTTTAAAATACAAAGACAAAGCCTTAAGCTTTCCAGTTATTAAAGCACACATTTTAAGGCTCAAAAACTTTTCTCAAGTAGAATCTTCGTCATTGTCCCACCTTCTGAATATGCTGTGCAAAATTTAGGGGTGCTTGGGAGCCAACATAAACCTTGCAATCTTGTTCTGAATCAGAAAGTATGTTTTATTTATTTATTTATTTATTTTATTAAATTTCTATACCGCCCCTCTCCTCGCGGACTCGGGGCGGTGTACAGCCA
>JANHFP010005191.1:4714-15669 GCA_032468135.1 Calamaria suluensis
TGAATAAATAATAACTAAACAGGTATATAAATAAATAAATCAAAATGAACAAAATAAAATAAAGTAAAATAAAATAATCGATAAGCTCAGCATCTTAGGCACTGAGCCACCATGTTGACATTGTAGCAGATTACTAATGAAATAGTCAATAGTAAACTGGATCATGAACCATAATATATGCTGTACGACCCATCTGAAATGTATGTCCTCCACTAATGTTGAAATTATAACTCTCAGAATACTAAGCCAGCATTAATTTTAGAAGGATACCAGGCTGGGGAAGCCTATTATACATTTTACACAAATTATCCTGTATTCCAAGACTGTGTGTCATTCTTTCTTTTCTTTTTTTTTTTACATATTGAACGTGTAATTGTTGGCAAATCATGCAAAATGTAGAATCTTGTTTTATGCAAAAAGTATCCATTGAATTAACTATTGAAACCAACAGAAATTCGGAGATCACTTAAACAGGCACAGCTTCTCACTTACAATATAATTCTCAATATAATTGCTCAATATAATTCTCCAAAATTACTATAGATAAAACCTTATAGAAAAGTTCTTCATGAAGAAATATTGCTGGTAGAAAACGGAGACATTTACTGACTAAAAGACTTGACTGCTGTTTACAGTTCTGCTTTACAAAACTGAAGAAGAAAAATCAAGCTCTATACTCAAAATAGTGTGTGATTTACATCTTCATACCAAAAAGTGTGGGTGATGGACTTAGAGTTCCTACTGAAATAAACAGATACAATTGACCTGAAGGATAATAATTTGATGTAATTAAATGTAGAACTAATATGTAGTTACTGATTTATGTGGAAGATATTAGATTTATGTCTTCTACCAAAGTAAATCTGGGAGTTTTACCATCTAAAATAATAGAGTATGTTATATATCATCTGGCATAGCAAACTTGCATATGCAAGTACTATTTTACAATCATGATTATATAGTGTGGGGTGTGGTCCAGGTAAGATGCAAGGATCCAAGGGTTACTTGTTTATTTGAGCGATCCGAGATTCATTGAGAGTTGTACAACATAAAAGTTTCATAAATTATTACTATTTAAGATTTAATCTTCAATTTGATTCAAAGTCTGAGATTGGCAAAAACTTAACAGTTCAAATCCTAAGAGACTTGAACCTAAGACCCTAAGAGCTGTTAAGGTACCATCTGAATATATAGGCAGTTTTTTGCAAAAATATTCAGATCTGATAAGTTCAAGTATTCTAGGCAACCCTTTGGTATTGCTTCAAGGGCTTCTATTACTATTGGTCCTCCAAAACTTCTCAAATTCAATTTGCTGCTGTTGCTGTTGTTATTATTATTATTAAACAAGATTGAAACTTGCCTAGTTCTGCTCACAATCAGTTCTAGTCTCCACTCTAATGTGCACTATAACTTCCCAATACCTGTACATTAAATATATCAATAAACATTACTTGATGTTTGGCAAATTAGCACTATTGTATTTTACAATTGTTATTAGTCCTCTACTTGAAAACAAATACTGAGCCCAAAATTTCTATTGCTTCATGAGACAGTAGTTAAGTGAGTTCTGTTTTACTTTTTTTGCCACAGTTTTAAGCGACTCACTCACAGTTGCTAAGTGAATCATATGTTTTTAAGCAAATCTGGTTTCCCCATTGGCTTTGCTCGTTGGAAGCCAGCTGGGAAGGTTACAAATGGTGATTACATGACCCTGTATGTCATGTTGGCAAATAGCAATTGATGGTAAATATATTCTAGTAGCCAAGTGCCCAAATTTTGATCACATGACCATGGTGATGCTACAATGGGCACTAAGTGTGAAAAACAGTCATGGATCACTTACTTCAGTGCTGTTGTGACCTCAGACAGTCACTAAATTAATGGTTGTAAATCAAGGACTACCTGTAAAAAGAAATGTGCGCTGTCCAGAGTTACTTATAGGAAGGGAATGATGTAAGTATAAATAAAAGTGCATACTTGATCTTCCTATAGATATTTCTAGGGGAGAGGGAAGCTGGGAGGTGTGTATGCATTGCATTTTAAAGCATTCAACATCTCAGGAAAGAAAGGTTACACAGATGTCCTAAGAATTAGGACAATTGTGGTCACAATGCTTTGAATGAATCATTACCTACAAATTACTTGCTTGCAGATGTGACTGTAGAAAAAGTAAAGAGCTTCCTGCTGAAGATGCTAGAACCCCATCAATTACTATTTGCTGACATGACACAGACTAACAACCAGCCTAGCAGTTTGTTATTAAGATTTATTGAGCCATAAACCTGTTTATCGTATCTCACACTCAGGTCCTCAATTAATGTGAAAGTTTAATTTTTCAGTTTGTCAATATTACCATTACAATTATGGGAAAATAGATGTGTCTAAGGTTAAGTATGCTAATTACTTCCAAATTTGTTCTCAAGCACAGTCTTGATGTGCTCACACTTAAATATCCCCACTGTCAAAACCTCTCTCCTAATTTATGTTCTGAAGAATTTGATGCTGGCATGCAGTTTTTAAACTGTACCTTTTCTGTACATCACTTCAATTTATTATTGTTCACTTTTATTTTCTTTCTATAAGAGGTTGGAGAGGTGATTTAAGAATACTGAATAAACATTTGAATGATTTTATTTTTTGTTTTTTAGATAACATCTATGGCCTTTTATAATGTGCTTTGAGAATAATGGTTTCATTACACACCTTGGAAACCTTAATTCTATCTGATCAGTTGTACGTATATCAGCTATTGCAACTATAAAATCCATTAGATGTAAGAACTTTGTACATCCTTATAGGTAGGAAGTTTTGCTGAAGGTTCTGGTGAGTTTTCCTATTATTTTTTAGAATGAGAGATTGCACAATAAAAGATATAGAAAGAGGGACGTCACATTTTATCAGATGAACAGCTAACAAGGTTCAGATATTCCAGGAAAAGTCCTTAAAACAGCAACCTATTTACAAAAAGCTTAAGACAGAATCAGTTGCAGCATTTACCGCAGGCTTACTACTGAGATTGGAAGAAACTCTGGTATTAAATGGTAAAACTTTAAAATAATGATTTGTATCATTGAAACTTTTTCTAGTATGATGATTGGAAATGTATCAGACAATGTGATGATGTGATATATCAAGTAAAATTTGACATCAAGGAATATTCTTCATAACAATTAAAAATTAAAAAATTAAAAAATTTTAATTATCAATAAGGTTTTAAATAATTGGGATTTTTAGGGAATTTTAAATTGATGTTTTTAGAGCCATAACTGTATTTAATCGATATTTTAATTTTTGTAAAATGTACATTTTATATTTATGGCTGTGCACCGCCCCGAGTCCGCGAGGAGAGGGGCGGTATATAAATCTAATAAATTATTATTATTATTATAACAAAAAGAAATATACTGTATGCCCTTTATTAGCGCAATTGTGAACAACGGTACAAGAAATTATTACAAAGGAAAATGAGATTGAAAGAAACATTTTCAGCATTTGTTTAAAACTCAGATTAATGAGTAGCTGCCATTCACACAACTAAATTAAATTTACACAAAGTATGCAACCCTTACAATGCAGACAAAAAATTGCGCTGTATTTCCATTGGGGAGCAGCTCAAAATGCTAAATTCGTCAGTCACTTTTCTAAAATAGTGATTTCATTATCATGCAACTTTTAAATTGTCACATTTTTTAAAAAATAATAATAATGTTTTAAAAACAGGTTTCCTTTCTTATCCAAAACATTTTAATACTTATTCATAAATAGAAAAGTGTTACAGATGTTTCACTGAAGTGAATCAATTTTACACTGGAACGTATTTTACTTTGTAAAGTAGACAGCAGATTGACTCATTAATTCCCTTCTGGAGCTTTGAAATGAAGCAGCTGCGCCTGCAGAAAAAAATCCTGGGAAAGCCCTTGAAGGATGAGGATTGCTTTTGTCTTCTTTGTGTGTGTGTGGACATCCTGATGAGAGATCCAGTGTTTTGGGATGGCTTACCATCTCTTCCACACCCTTAATGAATTTTTTTTAGTGGAGGATAATTATGATCCAAACCTTGGCTTTAAAGAACTCAGTTGGAAGCTCTGCTTTAACACGTCATCTGCAATTCTAATAACTTTAGAATGGTAATTTAAGGATTCATTTATTTATCTTATTTATTTATTTAATATGTCAACAAGTACAAGGAAACAAGTAACAGTATAAACATAGACATTGGCACAATTAAGCGTATGAATAGGCAAAACACAGCCATAAGCACATGGAATGATTACAAATAGATGGGGACGGTAGGCACGCAGGTGTGCTTATGCATACCCCCTTAGGGACCTCTTAAAAAATATGAAAGATCCATGGTAGATAGTTTAAGGTAAAATGTATGGGGATTAGCAAGACTAACAACAGGATCAGGTAGGGGGTTCCAGACATTTACTACTCTATTGCAGAAGTCATACTTCCTACAATCAAGATTACAGTGACTTACATTGAGTTTGAATCTATTGATGGCCCTTGTGATATTGTGGTTGAAATTAAAGCACTCATTTACAGGTAGGACATTCTGGTTAATAATCTTATGAACTAAGCACAGGTTGGAACATAGACGGCGTAGTTTGAGGCTGTCCAGACCTAACATTTCAATCCTGGTGGTATAGGGAATTTTATTTCGAGCAGAAGATTTGAGTATCCTTCTAGTAAAATATCTCTGGACCCTCTCTAATGTAGTGATGTCTGAAGTACAGTGTGGGCTCCAGACAGGTGAACAATATTCCAGTATAGGTCTGGCAAAGGTTTTACATGCCCTGGTTTGAAGTATAGCATTACCAGAGAGAAAACTTCGTAAGCTAAGATTTATTTGTTGTCACTGTCAGTACTCTGTATTGCTTGTTATGTGAAAGTAGCCTTTATTGTTAAATAGGCTCCCTTTACAATAGATGAAAAAAAGGTAGGATGTGTAGGAAGGATAAAACAATCAAGCATACCTGAAGGCCAATAGGTCCTGGAAGACCAGGAAAGCCACGTGCACCTTCATCTCCTTTCTGTCCAAACATCCCTTGTTGTCCTCTTGGGCCAGGCTCCCCATCACCTCCCTGTAAATTGAAATAGGTTTAACTGACTCAAAAGGTAAAGTACGTCCCAACAATTTCAGCTTCATTAGTTGTATAAAAAAAATGGATCTAGAAAATGGGTGGTGGTGGAATTCCCTCCCCCAGATTCTGAACCCAACTCTTGTGAGCTACGAAAACATCTCATTGACTTCAGTTGTGCTGAGGCACTTAGCCATGCACAAGATTGCTCACTTTACCTCATTCCTTGCAAAAGATTCCCACAAATTTAACTCTGGGAAACAGACATTCTAAACAAGTAAATAGTCAGGGGGTTCAGATGATTGTCACAGAAATATCAAAAGTACCATTTATTAGCCAAGAGCAATTTGTCTTGCTCAGGGGAAAAGAAAAAGCTAAATATGTGGATAATGGTGCTGCCTTTCACAGTTATCTGAAATCATTGCAGAATTTTATTGATTAGATAATACCCTGGAAAAGCCCTAAGGGACACGACACAATCCATAATAGACATGTTGCCGATTCACAAAGACAGATTTTTAAATGAATGCAAAATTAAGCAGCGGGTTATATACAGTACATGAAACACCTGTACAATATGTAAAGTCATTGAAAAGGAGGCTTTTGTGCTCAATAAAGAACCTTTTCCAACGATGTGTTTTGCTTTTGCGTTGTCATGCTAATGAACAAAGGCAGCATAATGGCATTGATTGAAAGCTTACATTAACTTTGCAGGTATGTAGATATATATATATATACGTTTTAAGCTATGTAAATAATTTCTAAACCTAAACAGTGAGATTTTTTTAATGGAAAAAGTTATGAAGAATTCATTTGCAATTTGTAACAAACAGGAAACTTACAGCTATTCCAGGAGCACCAATGGGACCCTGAAGACCAGGTGGTCCTGAAGGTCCCTGAAAAAAAAAAACCCACATTATTACGTTATTCAAATATAACATGCATTAACCACCTTTCTTTGAAGAGATGGAGCTTAAGGTTTATTACATTCATTGAAGCAGACCGATGTTCTGAGGTTCTTGTTTATTTTTTTTGGCATCTTCTCATTGCATCAGTCTTGCTTTTTTAATAAACAGGTTTTAGTATTCTAGCTTTTTAATTTACTCATTCGTTTGTGCCGTTCCTATCTTTGCCTTCAGCTGAAAGGGCAGAGATGTTTGCAGACAAGCAAGCACAATCTCAGTTTTAAAGTATCAAATAAACTGCACAAGACAAAGGAAAGAGGAAAGCGAATTCAACAGCTTAAGCTAAAGTTCAGCAGGGAAGAGTTCATGTAACCAGCTGAAAAGAAAGGGAGGGAAGGAACTGAAAAGACCTAGTCTTTCAACAAGGGCCTCTCTTTCCATATAGTCCATAATGTAGACCACAGATGTCAAACTTGCTGTGTCATGTTGCCGTCACATGACATTTTGCAACATTTTCCCATTTGCAGAGCTGGGGTGGGTGTGGCCCGTGTATGACATATCTGGCCTGTGGACCGCCAGTTTGACACCTCTGCTGTAGACTGACAAAAAGGGAATGATGACATCTTGACCTAACCTTTGAAATATTGGGCCAGAAATTAACTTAAAGTTCTTCATATTGGTATGGCTAAAGGTATAGGTATAGGTATCATTAGTACTTGATATCAAATAGTCAAGCTTGGATAAAATGGAATTTTAAATGACAATAATTACTATTGTTATTTAAATAGTAAATTTAATAGAATATTAAGTAAATAAGCCTGAATAATGTTTTATTTATTTCAATAAGATATTATTTTATGACATATATTTCTTGAAAATAGTCCTTCCATGTTGACTTGTTTTTAAGAGTGGTAAAACTAAGCAAAAGACTTAAATGTAAACGCATTAGAGCATCTTGCAATCAAATTAAAATGTGCTCATATTTACATGATGTTTATTGAGCAATGACAGTTAAAATGACAATAATTTAGTAACAATCTCTGAAAATGAAAATGATGCACGTTAGGTATATGGCCGAGAACATCCAAAATTTGAGCATTGATACATATTCTGACATGTTGTTTGTGCAACACTTGATTGTCTAAAAGGACCCACGTAGAAAAATGCTAACATGAAAACTAAGAAAAAATAATTACATAAGCAGTACCTATAACTAAATGAAATTAGCTACCTGCAGATTCTACTTTGAATAATCAGGTGGATTTTATTTTAAAAATTCTAGTAAATCTCCTCAAAGTAAAATTTGATTCCAAACTTTGTGAAACATAAATATAATACCTTTTCTTATGCCTCTGAAGTTTTATTTTATTAAAAAAAGGTCTCTTAACCATTTTGCTAGAGATCAATAGAATGCAGATTATGGCAAATGTGTCTAAAAAGTTGTATTGTTACTAACTTTTGTAATGTTTTTCCAAATATGGGAAGTACATACATTTCTTTTTCCATATTAATACAGTAACAAATAATAAGTACATATGGAAAATGGAAAAGCAAGGCAGGAAGATTAAACTTTATCATTTCTATAAGAAATAAATTGTAAGAATATATTTTAAATCCACTCCCCACTATTTTAAGATGTCACCAAGATGCCCAAGGTAACTGACAAACCTAAAAACATAATAAGGTATGCTGTCACCTAATATTTCAACATTCTGCACTCACAGAAAACAGTATGAAATACAGTGACAGCAGATACAATTATTAAAAAAAACGATAAAGAGAAAAAGGAAATAACAGTGTATAAATAACAGTAATTAGCTATGGCAATCAAAAAGTCCTTCAAAAATAAATAAGTTTTCACAATCTGTTAAATGTTAAACGTAAAGCTAAGCTAAGTCAAGCTAAGTAAGTCAAGCTAAGAATTGGAAGAAAATTTAATGGAATCCTTTTCTCCTGGTAAGTAGAGTGCCACATTTAGCATTTATGAGTGTGACAAGCAGCATCTTATTTTTTGCTAAAATAGGAGAGAATGCAGGGATAATCTGGGGGAGAGATCCATCTCTATAGCTCCAAAGTTCAGAAAGTCCAGCAATTATTGTACTTCAACAGCAGGGACAAGAACTAGCTTTATTTGAGAATTGGATCAACTACAAAAATCTCTTGGAATAGTGGTGGCCCAGTGTCTCTCTGTAGATACTTTCTTTTGGTGGCTTTCCAGGCTTAGGAAGATGCAACAAAGATGATTAGGAGACTGGAGACTAAAACATATGAAGAACGGTTTCAGGAACTGGGTTTCTAGTTTAATGAAAATAATGACTAGGGGAGACATGATTGCACTGTTCCTATATCTCAGGGCTTGCCACAAAGAAGAGGGAGTCAAGCTATTCTCCAAAGCACCTGAGGGCAGCACAAGAAGCAATGGATGGAAACTAATCAAGGAGAGAAGCAGCCTAGAACTAAGGAGAAATTTTCTGACAGAACAATTAATCAGTGGAACAACTTGCCTCCAGAAGTTGTGATTGCTCCAACACTGGAAGTTTTTAAGAAGATGTTGAATAACCATTTGTCTGAAGTGGTGTAGGGTTTCCTGCCTGGACAGGGGGTTGGACTAGAAGACATCCAAGGTCCCTTCCAATTCTGTCATTCTACTCTACATGTGCAACCACAAAGGACTTGGGTTATGGAGAAAAAGAAGCTTTGATCTGCCAAGGATAGGGGTGAAAAGAGTTGGATCACATTGAAGAACTATAACTACCATCATAAAGCATTATCAAGAAATATGAAGGCCCTTTTTATTTTATTAATTAGGAATGTGAATCTTTCGGCAAAAAAAAAATAGACATTTTTCCTACTCATGGAGAATACTGGTTTTTGATATATATTTTCACGCATGTCCTTAGTGCCAAGCAATATAAAAGCAGTATAGGAAAGGCAGTGGCCAGAGGAGGGGGGGAGGGGAATAGAAAAACACTTACATTTTCTCCTTTGTCACCTTTACTCCCTTTTTGACCTGGTTCTCCAATTTCACCCTGTAATCAAAAGAAAAGTATTACATCTCTCTTTAAAGGGCCCATTTCTTTGTTAACAGTAGTCAATACTGAACTACCTTCAAATGTCACCACATTATTCTCTCTGCCTTTGAGTGGCAGCCTGAGGAGGCCAATTTTGGGTTGATCAATCACATTTTGGTACGAAAGATTCGGCGACATATTGCCCGTTAAAGGTCTAAGTGCAGTGTTCTTGTGATGAAATTTACTTTAGCTCAATTTTATAATAAGGAAACTGCTACCTTTATTTTGCCCTCATGCCTCCTTCAATATAAAGTTGCTATAATTGTGACTTATCAAAGGACAGCTGCTTTCTTTTGTGTGTAAGGTGTTCGTGATCAAAAACATCATATAAAAATGTTGTTAAGTTTGCATTCAGATGTTCCTCTCTCAAAAGATAGAAAAAAGCCTTGCCCTGAACACATAATCCTCTCTCTAAGATGTGAATAAGTGAAAAAGTTAGTAATTAAAAATAGATTTCCATTTCATCTCAAACGACCAGCTTTAAAACATACTAAGGTTTAATAAACCGTACTTTGAAATTGGCTGGTTTGTTTCAAACCTGGAAGCTACATTTTCCTATTTTTTGTTTGTTAAATCGGAAATGATAGTTCATTAAAAAGTACTGTGCACCATTTTTGGGCATATTGAAAAAAGTAAACACATGGGTTAATGAGAAATATAACCCCTATTTTATCAACCTGAGGCCCATATCACCAGCATCACCATCCTCCCCAAATGTAAGTAATCTTTTCACCTTCACTATCTGGTACTTAAATTAATCAGCTTTTTGGCCAATGGGGAAACATAGAAGATATTATCAAATTGTCTCTATGTTCTTGCTTTGCATTTCTATTTTTTCTCCAGAAACATGCATTTTGTAAAACCCCACATGGCCTCCACTTAGCGGAAGTGGAAAAACCATTCCTTAATATATTCATGGAGAATGGGGAGATAGTAGAGTGAATGGGGGAACAAAGTTTAATGTGAAAAAAGAAGAAAAATACTAACATCCAGGAGATCTTGCTGGTAAGAAACCACCTATCTTACAACATTGAATAGAATAGAATAGAGTAGAGTATATTAGGATAGGATAGGATAGGATAGGATAGGATAGGATAGGATAGGACAGGGCAGGACAGGACAGAATTCTTTATTGGCCAAGTGTGATTGGACACACAAGGAATTTGTCTTGGGGCATACGCTCGCAGTGTACATAAAAGAAAAGATACATTTGTCAAGAATCATAAGTGGAAAGTTTGCAAATCTGTCTTCTACATGTTTCCTCTGCAGTAGGAACCAATACATCATTCAGTGAACTTCTAAAGCTGCACAGAAACCCCAAGATGTAATGACAACAGAGAAAAATGCCATGTATATTCCAAACCCCATATATGAAAGGGGTCTGAAACATATTGTCTGAATAGTAATATAATTAAGTTTTCATCTGTGTAAGATGCGATGCTATTACTGAAATTTTGCCAATAAATAAAGAAATAGCTGCTAAAGTATATGCATCGCGTAAGTTGCAAATACGAAGGACTATCCAGCTGGATTTCCTATTAGTCTTTCCAATACAACCGAAAAGAATATTAACAAGGCAGAAAATACATGAGAAAGGGAACAGCTGTCAGGAAATATATTCTGCAACCAAGGTTAAATTATCTTCTCCCATGCATCATCTCTCCATGCTTAGCTTTGGTGCAATCAGACTTTTAAGGTTTCCCTTGCACATATGTGCTAGTCGTTTCTGACTCTAGGGGCTGATGCTCATCTCTGTTTCAAAGCCGAAGAGCCTGCCCTGTCTGAAGACATCTCCTTGGTCATGTGGCTGGGATGACGAAAGCACAGAATGCTGTTACCTTCCCACCAAAGGTGGTCCCTATTTTTTCTACTTGCATTTTTACATGCTTTCAAAA
>JANHFP010005191.1:22048-33122 GCA_032468135.1 Calamaria suluensis
CCAAAGGCGCACGGAACACTGTTACCTTCCCACCAAAGGTGGTCCCTATTTTTTCTACTTGCATTTTTATGTGCTTTTCAAACTGCTAGGTTGGCAGAAGTTGAGACAAGTAACGGGAGGTCACCCCATTATGCGGCACTAGGGGATTCGAACCGCTGAACTGCCGACCTTCCAATCGACAAGCTCAGCAGTCTTAGCCACTGAGCCACTGCATCCCTTAAGTATGCATTAGAAGAAGAAAAAAGAACTGAGGACTATCTCTTCTAAAGCATACTAAGAAGTCCTTTTTTTGTTTATAAAAAACCATTGAAAGGAACGTTCAAAGGAAACTGAACCTAGTGCTTTGCCACTACAATTTTAATTATTGTTATTGAAACATTAAGCAGCCATCTGAAATATCAACCCAGACTAATAATGATACAGCTGTTGACTATTTAAAAACAATGAAAAATGGCACATGTTTACGCCCCAAATTTGTTGTAAACACGGATGTGTGTAG
The DNA here is from genome assembly GCA_032468135.1 of Calamaria suluensis. Taxonomy (NCBI): domain Eukaryota; kingdom Metazoa; phylum Chordata; class Lepidosauria; order Squamata; family Calamariidae; genus Calamaria; species Calamaria suluensis. Next base: position 22,548 of record JANHFP010005191.1, read on the forward strand.
CAAAACTCAGTTCATAGATTGCTTCTGCTGACAGCAGGCAGCATGCGTAAAGAGCACAAAAAGAATATAAAACTTGACATGGAAAACAAATGCAGGGGATATTCAGGGTTTTGGTATATAGCTGAGCTGAGATTTCATTTATCTTTACAAACACAAAACACAGCATGATCACACATTCCAAATTAAACAAAGCTTGGTCAATAAAAGAAGCAAGGAAAACAAAAAGATGGTTCAGATAAAATTTACACTTAGTAAGACACCTGCTGTCTCACTTCAATGAAGTGTTAGGGGGGAAAAAACAACCCCAAAGCTGTATGGTGTTTCACTGTTTCTCCTGTATTTAAACTGCTCCTGTCATTAAAGTAAAGCGAGGGGAAAAAAGTGGAAATGTCTGAATTCTAAAGCATTGTTTCCAGCCTGGAGCCTTTCAGAATTGTTACAACAATAGTTTCCAGAAATGTGGACGAGCCCAGCCAGGACTGTTTGCAAAATTATATTGGAGGACACCAGATTGCATGGCTATTTTAAATGATAAAATGGTTGGTATAAACTAAGTTTCTGATTCTTAAGAATACCCTAGATCTGTGATGGCGAATGTATGGCACGGCTGCCACAGGTGGCACGCAGAGCCATATCGGTGGGCATGTGAGCGTTGCCCTAGTTCAGCTCTGATGCACATGCAGGTGCTGGCCAGCTGATTTTCGGGCCTTCCAGGTGCACCAGAAGTTGGGAAAGAGGCTGTTTCCAGCCTCTGGAATGCTTGGGGGTGTGGGGAAGGCCCGTTTTTAACTCTCCCCAAGCTCCAGAGCCTTTTTAGGGAGGGTGGGGTGAATTGAATTATGGGTGTGGGCACACGGCCGTGCAAACTTCCCGGGTACCACCACCCCCACTTTTGGCAGGCGATGGCAAAAAGGTTAGCCATCACTACCCTAGATTCAAGATACAAATAATCTCCTGCAAATCTTGATTTCTCAGAAGCTCAATTTGAAGAGACCTCACCCATTCCACAATACTTCAACTGAGCTTTTTGGGGTTTCTATTGGTATATTGATTTTATTAATTTCAAACTCCACTGAAATTAGCTCATTTCTTTACAAAATGCTTTGATATTCTAATTTTATTCTGGCAAAGGAATATCATGTTCACTGACGGCTTACTATGAAGTAAAACTGTGGATTTCCAGCACAAAATTATTCTAGATAACAAAATCTCCAAATCTCCAAATTTGATAAAACTGTTTTCAATCTGAGTTTGATTGGCAAGAGACTCCTGTTCCCCTCTTTGACTGCAAAATCCTCCTGCCTAAGTACTGTATTTCCAGTGAAACCCTACAAGCTTGCTTGGAAAAAAAAGATCTTTACTGCTGTTAATTCACACCAGAAACGAATTAACACTTTTGATATATTAAATTTTAAATATTTATTTAAGATGCCTCATTAGGGCCTGTTCTGCTTCACCGTGGTCACAGGGGATGCACGGTGAATATCACCGTGCATGTATATATTCAGCCATTTGGGGACAGCTCAGTGGTCCTCACTTATCAACCATAATAGGGAGCAGCAACTCCATCACTAAGCAGTGTGATCATTAAGGGCAATGTCACGTGACCTTGCAATTAACTTACAATGTCAATTTTAGCTGTGTCTGTATTCTTTCAGACCAGGCAAATTCATATTGTATTTTAGAGATTCTGATGGAGGCAATCTGTTTACAGATTGCGAACATCATAAACTGCCCTTGAGGTGTACTTGGGAATGAAATATAGAGCTGCGTAACAGTATGCAGTTAAACACTTTGTTCTTTTAGAGCTCGCTCTAATTCTAATTGCCATATTTTTGACAAACAGCAGCTCATCCCAATAATAATTCCCAGATGTTTTCTCTGGATTATACGATAAGGACGCAAGAAATCCTCTAAAATAAATAGAGAGATAATTTCATCAAACTTTCTAAGCTTTTGTTTGACATTCCTTTGGCTTTTTTTTCCTCATGAAACCCTCAACCTTCACTCGACATTTGTTTCCAACCAAACTAAAACAGGTAGTCCTTAACTTACAATAATTTGTTCAGCGATGGTTTCAAGTTGGTGCAGAACAAATAATAATATTTTTTCTCTCTCTCTCAGCATAACCTATGACAGATTACTATGACAGGGAGACCCCAGCCACATACCACATCTTGACCTTCCTGAGAGAAGGTAAAGTTTTCCCTCGTACATATGTGCTAGTCGTTTCCGACTCTAGGGGACGGTGCTTTTTACGTGCTTTCGAACCTGCTAGGTTGGCAGAAGCTGGAACAAGTAACTGGAGCTCACCCTGTTACTTGGGGCACTAGGAATTCGAACCGCTGAACTGCCGACCTTCCGATCAGCAAAACTCAGCTGCCTTACCCGCTGAGCCACCACATCCCTTTGTTTTCCTGAGGGAAAATGGGTTACAAATTCAATCAATCAATCATCAAGTTTAAACGGCAACATAGTACCTGGGGTCCAACAACACCACCAGGGCCTGGTGGGCCTGTTTTCCCTTGAAAACCCTGCAAAGTAAAGCATACATGAGTTAGGAACATTTGGGAAGATACTTGGGAACATTTCAGATCCATGTAATGAACGAGCACGGATCAATTAGTCAAAATCCCAAAACCGAAAACTTAAAAAAACACACTTTAATTGTCCAAAACTAAAAGCTTCTTTTTTTCCGAAGTTAATTGCACTTCTTTCAAAACCAAAAGTAAATCCTTGCCAAAACAAACTGTGGCTTCAGCCCAAAAGTAATTAAAGTCTTGTCAGGAAACACAACTTGGATGAAAGGCTGGTTACTTACAGATATCAAGACACGAGACACTAGCCTGGAAGACTGCAATGCTTTGACCCCAGCAATTGCTGATTGCCACCGGCTGGCTTTTAAAGGCTCCACTCATCTATCTTTACTCTCGAGTAACCTTCTTTTTCCATAACTCTTTTGTCTCTGAGTATCTGTCTCGGGTCAGATGGGGGCACTGTCCCTCTCTGACTCCACCCCCAGCTCACTAGATTCTGCCAGAATCTGCACTTCCTCTATCCCAGCCTCCCCCTGACTGCTCTCTGCCAGCTGCTCCTCCTGGACCTCCGAGTCGGATGCTGGCAGAGGCATGACATCACCGTTAAAGAGGGGATGAGAAATCAGGGGTTTCTCCGAAGATTTGTAGTTTCTGAGAATAAAGACTGCTATTTCGATTCAATTATTGCTGCGCCTCTTTAAATGTAAAATATTGAAGACTCTTTCAAAGAGCTATCATTTCCAATCATTCTGAGCGCCGCTCCTCCAGCGGCATGGTTCAAAGGAGCAGATAAGTTTTCACAGACCGGATACTTTGCGAGAAAGCAATTACTGTAGATGCATAAATGACAATCCTTCAGTTCAACTCAGATACATGTGTTCAAAAGCCGTCAGGCTGGCACAGCTTATACTGAATATTTAAGTGTTTAAAAAAAGTAGTGCAGTAAAGCAACAGTCGTTTATTCCTCCCCGGGGGACACTTAGCGAACACAGCATAAATGTCTGGATGAAGCAGCTTCTATATGTACTCCTGCAAGGGGTGAGGTTTTTACACCCATAGAACAAGTACCAGATTGTACAGGAGCTTCTATGTGTATATGCTCTCTCTTGTACGATCTATCGCTTGACACTGGGGGAAGAAACTATTTATTTCATACAACATCTGTACAGCTCTACTCTGTGAAAATATTTAGATACTTACATTCAGTCCATGAAAGGCAATTGATTGCTTTAAAAACGTGTTTCTTAAAGTACAGTTTGAATGTCCCCTAAGGGGTCCGTCCACAAAATCAAAATTATTTGCCAGGTATTGAAGATACTTGCAAACATTTAAAGCAATGTCTGCTCATTATCAGCTTCTATTTTGTTAAACTATAAGGTTTTCTTTATGAAAACAAATAGTTTATTTTGCTAATGGTTTAACCTTGTTGTTGTTACATGATTTCGTGAATAAATATTCTACAAATGCATCCATCTAAGTCCTCTTCAGGATCTGAATAATTTTTAAAAGTGGAAAGGGGGCCTGACCAGTGGTGGCTTGCTCCCAGTTTGGACCAGTTCATGCAATCTGGTAGTGGTGATGGTGTGACATCACCAAACCTGCGACGGGAGCTGGGCCCTCCCACCAGCCCCAGCAAAGTTTTGAGCTTTATTTTACCATTTTTTGCCAGCTGAAGCAGATGATTGCCACACCTGGCTGATTCTGAGCATGTGCACAGCACACATGTGCCATGCATGCTGTGCATGATCTACTGACCATGCGCAGAGTGCATACATGGCAGACACACAATCATCAAACTACAGAACCGGTAGTAAAGGTAAGTAGAACCCACCTCTGGTCCTAAGAAGAAATATGGACTTGCAGTAAAAACATGGAATTAATACCATAAAAATAATTATTTTTTAAAAATCTACACATTTACTTTTTAAATTAATCAGTTACATGGTTCCAGGAAATCCCAGAAGAGACACTTTTCAAAATCAAACTCTTCTTCAATTACACCACTTTAAAAAAAAAAAAAAAGAGGAGATCATTTCCATAATAAGCATTTTAAAACAGAATGAAAACCTCCTTTCATCCCATCCAATTTTATAAGTATGTCTTCGGAATGTACTAAATAAATAAATAAATCCATGGGGAGAGAAGGGGTGGGGGAAGCGAGAGGATGAAAATTGCCCTGCTACAACGTATAATGAAAAAAAAGTGGATTTCTGAAAATCTGCATATTCCTTCTTGAAACTTTCATATATATTTTTAACGAGATAAATGTGAAAATGAAGAAAGGGTGATGTATATGTATTTATCCAGCCTGTATTTAGGTTGCTTTTTATAAAACAAACCAGTAAGTGTGGTAAATATTTTCTGTATGAATAGATAGGTTTGCATGAAATTTCCTTTAAGAAAATTTCACACTTTTGCATTAAAGCTCCTTCCATTATCTCTCAGAATGCTTAAATCTTTTAGCAATTTAAGGTGTTCCAAATTCGCCTTGAAGCCTTGCTTCGAGTATCCAGGAGGATCTGTCATTCTGCAATACTTGATATAAATACTACTGGAAGTGCCACAGGAAGATGGATGTTTTCATACAGCACTGTGGTAAATCAACCATTTAAAGAAAGAGATCAACAATGCCAAAGAATGATAAATGTTTGGGTTTTTTTATTATTATTATTTTTAAAGGGGAGGTGGGCAGAAAAAGGTTTCCTGAAACATTTTCTTCTAAATGTCAACTGTCTTGATCATTGTCCTATATATGGATTTGTAAATGCTGCAACTGAACGATTCACCCCACATTATGAATTCCATGAACCAGTAACTTGCTTGCATTTTCTTCTGTATCTACATAAAGTTTCTATGCTAATTTACAGAATAACACAGCTGGAAGGGACCTTGAAGGTCTTATAGTCCAACCTCCTGCTTGGGCAGGAAACCCTGTACCATTTCAGACAAATGGTCGTCTAGTCTCCTTTTAGAAGCCTCCAATGTTGGAGCACACATGATTTCTGCAGACAAATCATTCCATTTATTAATTATTCTAACTGTCAGGAAATTTCTCCTTAGTTTTAGATTGGTTCTCTCCTTGATTAGTTTCTATCCATTGCTTCTTGTTCTGCCTTTGAGTTTGAGTGACTTGGACTCTTCTTAGATATTGGAACACTGCTATCATGTCACCCTTAGTTCTTTTCACTAGGCTGGACATACCCAATTCCTGCAACTGTTCTTTGTACGTTTTAGCCTTCAATCCCCTAATCAACCTTGGTGGTTCTTCTCTGTGCTCTTTTGTACATTGGTGGTGACCAAAACTGGCTGCAATATTCCAAGTGTGGTATTACCAAGGCATTATAAAGTTATATTAACATTTCATATGCTCTTGATTCTATGTCTCTGTTAATGTGGCCTAGGACTGCACTGCAGCTGCCAAAATTGACCTGTTGGTTATATTTGGGGGCCAGAAAAAGGAATTTGACAGTAGGCAATGGTGTGAGAAACCTCCACTGCTAATAGAAAGATGCAAAGTGGCAGAGATAAGGCACTGTTTCCAATGGAATAGCATTAAGCACATTAGGACATACAGTGCATTCCTAAACGTTACTACCTTTGCAATCGAAAGTCAACAGGAAGGACTAAAGAAGAAAGAAAAATAGGGAAAGAAGGAAAACTATATTTTGCTCAATCTGTTAATTTTTTTTCAGTAGTGATGACATTTCTTTCAGTTTCATGATGTTCCACCATGTCAATTGCCAAACATCCAATGCCATCTCAGAATGAAAGAAGATGTGATGTGGAGACAAATGAATTTTCCCTTCCTATTTCAAGATCTGTATTAGCAAGATAATTTGAAATTGTCCAGCAGTATTTATAAGAATACATGCACAAAGACATCATGACAGAAATGGTACTAGGTTATTGACGTGAATCCTTATGCAAGTACATAAGTCACCACATTTGCCTTGTTGACATCTTCTGATGTTCTCTTTTGCTCCCTCTGGTTCTGGTGGATGGCTATAGGATAGACATTAATGGAAACTGCTTGTATTTATAAGAGGGGCTGCATTTTTAATATCCTAAAAGTATCTCATTCTGCCTTTCATAATCCTGTACTCTTCAGGTACATTCAGGCTGGGGATGGGGTGAACCCTTTTTTTTAATACAGGACCACACTGGACCTTTGAATGAGATGCCAGTGGGGATCACATTCCAAAGTGTACTTTTGTTTTAATTTAATTCAGATTTAAATTAACTAAAGTTTGCATCATTATTTTCCTTTGTCACATCTATAGTTCCGCCAGACAAACTGGTGACTCACTGAGCCATTGTTTCAGAGATATTTCCTTACTTAAACAGTGAAATAGAATCATCACAGGTGGGCAAAAAAACCCCAACCCAGTGTGATTGGAAGCAGCTTCTGACTTCCCGCTGGCTTCCCCTCTGACTTTCCTTATGGGAAGCTGGAAGGAAACATTAGAGACCATGATTTCATGACCACAGCTGAATGCCACGTCGTCCCTAAATTTCAATCCCATGGAAGTTATGGGTCCCAGATATTGGGTGCTTTAGCCCATTTGAGGTATACTGATTCCAAAACTGTTCAACTGAATGTCATAAACAGACATGAGAGTTTATGGAAGCAGTATATGGAAAGCAATTAATACAACACTAGGAGCCACACTGTATCTTTGAGCTACAGAACTTAATTTTCCCATAATTGCATTTCTGTGCATGATGGTTAATTGTTATGTATTTTTGAAGGAGGGTGATTTTGAAGTTTTAAAATTCTCTTTATAAATTTTGTTTTTAGCATGTGGATAATACTGCCTTAGTATATCATGCATTCATCCATCCATTTAGGCATATGCACGTATTCATATACAAATATAAATATGCACCTGTAAGTTTCCATTGACTTCAGCAGTGATAAGCGTAATAAAATCAAGATTAATTAAAACAAAATTCGCAACATACAGCATAACTAGCCTCAAAAATACATTTTGAATCAGGATCACCGAAACTGAAAGCGCTTTTTGCTGGTTTTCAAAATGCTGTTAAATGTGTTTTGGGTTTACAATAATGCATTTGTATGACTTTATAACAATGAACACATTTGGATTCTTCCCCCATATAACATATACACATTACAGTAAATGGGCTGTGGAGAAGGCTACATTATGCAGTATAAATAACATGCTTACAGTTTCACCCCGTTGTCCTGGGTGCCCAGGCAAGCCATCCTTCCCAGGTGGTCCCTGCAATGGAAAACAAAATAAATGAAATGTCACCTCAAAAAAAAGAAGATCATTTTTAAGTTAGTCACCTTAGTGACACATCTGTGTTTCAAACTGCTTCTTCAGACTTACTGTCCTCTTATTGAGACAGTGGCTGTGGTTTGTTGAACTGGATATGACCCTGGTTGGTTTTCTGATAATGAGAAGTAAGAACTGTAAATCACTCTCCTGTCTCTTTGAAGAGTAACAGCTAGAGAAAAATAAGTTTTCTTGCAGCTTGAACTGGAAGAGATCAAAACGCTGGAAGGTTTGGGGAAATTTAACTGATCTAGAATCATCAGCAAGGTCTTTTTTGGATTCCAGGAATCACATTTTGGGGACATCTAATGCCAGTACTTTGGCTGCCAGCTGTAGACAGCTATATTGTAGCCCAATAAATTGTGCATTTATTTTTACACTGTAACACTAAAGTTATAGAGATACCATAAATCTTTCTTATTTCATTCCTATACAAAGGAGATTAAACTCTGCTACCCTTTGATTTTTCACTAGGATAAAGGGCAGAACTTAATAGTCCTCTCTTACTTTCATACCATTGTGAACTTTTCCCTCTGTTTTATTTCTTCATTATCAATTTATACCTCCAAATTTCATAACAATCTCTCCAAAGACAATCAAAAAAGAACACCATCATTTGTTTTCACTTATCCCTTATGCTTGATGTAATCTGTTTTTCCTTCCTTGGACATAAGTACATGTAACTTTCACATAATGTGAAAATAAAGATGTCAATGTTTATATTTTGCAAGGAAAAGTTGCTTTTGGAGATACAACTTGGAAGAGTTGGCAACAAATCTGTGTTAAACACTTTTCATGCCAGCCATCTTGCCAAAACTTTCTCTCAAATTGTTATTCTCCCTCTGGGGAGGCAACTGTGTGCTTGAAATTGTAACTTTCGTTCTGTAATGAAATGACAGCTTCACAGATCCCTAAAGTGAAACTGGGAGATTATGTTAATTATTCTCTCAATTAAATGAAGGAAGAAAAATGGAAGTGGAGCCTATCGTTTAGCAAAATGTCATAGCCATGTCAGATACCTGAGGTGGGGGTGTCATGAACAGACTGCAAAATGTTGGGTCATGTAACTATCTGTTCTGGTGAACTATCTGTTCTGGTGAGTGGAGGGAGCACCTGTTTGATTTTAAATGCCAAAGGCAAAATATCTTGGCAATTTTGAGCACAATCTATTATGATTTGTTCTTTGGAGATGCTGGAATATTTCAATGCAATTTCAGCCTGGCTGTTCATTTATTCTTAGCGTAAACCAGATCTACCACTAGAACTCAAAAATGGTTTCTTCTTTCCTAAGCGGTGCATTGCAGGAATGCCAGCAATGCTTCCCACTGATCTGGATGGCACTGATCAATTCCACCAAGCTAAGTGGAAACCCAAGCATTCTGCAAGCTTGTGCATTAGTTCAGTTAATGCTTTGGTTCCACTTATGAAAATAGCATTTTAAAGTCAATAATGCAGCTAGTATGAGTAGCACACTCATTTTTGATGATAGCATGCCAATAACATCTCATAGTTTCCCATCCCTTTCTTTGTTTTGGGTTGGGATTAATGTAATGGAGATGAAGAGTGACCTCTAGCGGTGCTTGGATTGCTCTGCGGAGAAAGCTACGCAGCATGCATTGGCGTATCAATTGGAAATAATGGGAAGTTATCTGGGCACGCACATATTTGGAAACAGCTTTTAAGGAACAGCAAGAATCTGGAAAATGCCATAGCTGCTATAGTAATTCAAAAAGCAGTGCCTTTGTACGTATGTGTTGCAAGTTCCAAAGCACCCATTTTGGAGGATTTGCAAAAGACCTAATAGGTAAGTCCCAATAATCAAGCTTTTCAAATTGTCTTTCATAAAGGCTTTACACAAACACACAACTTGCAGTGGTGTTACAGGAGGTTTGTGACATTTAAAAAAAAACAAGCAAAGGACTTCAGCCACAGAACTAAAACATGCTTCAAGATAACAACAGGCATTTTAATATAACATTCATTAAGTCATTCATTCATTGGTGGGGGTTTTTTTGTCTGTTCAAAAGCACATATTTTCTGAGCAGATAGTAAAATAATTGCAGGCTGCCTACTTTTAATGTTTTAATAATAGCTTTTGTGGCTTCCTTTTCAGGCATTCTCTGTGTTTTGTTATCAGTTTACAGCAAGCACATTTTGTAAGCACATTGTTCTATAGAACCAGCTCTGCTGTAGGTACTTTGCTAAACAGAGAAGTGTTCTGAGCTGATTTTGTGATGTTTAAATTCAGGTCTCCTTTTCAGAGCATGGGCTGGCCTCAGGCTTGTTACTCCACTGTGTTTTTGCTACTTTTGCTGATATTAGAAACAACCAGCTCACATTTAGCTACTCATCCAGCTTTTCTGAGTTGAATCTGGGGCAGAAGGAAGGACTGGACACATCAGAAACCATCATAAATTATCAAGCAGCTCTGCTTTCAGAGGGAATGATTCTACCTACCAACTTTAAGGCAGGCAAAATGAATGTGGATTCAAGGGCTCAGATGAGTTCCCACAAATGCAGAATCAATATTTAGAAAATCTGGTGCATCATACAGAATGCTACTTAAAAGTGTTGTAAAGGAACAGCAGGGTAGGGTAGTCTCCACATGGGGTTTTCACAAATGATGCCTCTGAAGAAATATCATTAGGAGAGCCTGACTATATCTCACCCAAGTTTATGGACTACTATAACCGATTAGAGACTACAGCAATAACACCAGCTGAACTACAAAAGACGGC
>JANHFP010005191.1:50404-62795 GCA_032468135.1 Calamaria suluensis
AGATTTTCTTCCCCGATAGCAAGAGTTGGAATAATCTGGCTGAACCGTGGCGCCGGAAACCAAAGCCACTCGGTCTTGGAGTAATCAAGTAATCAAGTAATCAAGAGTAATCACTGTAATCAACCTGGTTTTGATTACATCAGGCCTTTGAGGGGAGGTGAATTAAAAGATTCCTCCTGTATAGTATATGACTGAATAGATTTGTATGGTTCCTTAGCATAGGTATAGTATGCTATATTGCATTAAATTCATGGATGTTAAAGTTTGTTAGCTATCGTTTTGCTTTATTCCTATTTACACATGGCAGAATAGTCAATTCCTTAGTCAGTTGATGACCAGAGCAACATAGAAACTAATTATTAAAAATCTAATATTTTCTCTTTTGTTTTGTGGGAATGGACTTCAGAAAAAGCTTCAGAGGAATCAATCATATCCATAACACAGTAGTTTTCATTAACAAAGTTCTCTATGTATTCAACTGAGACTAATAAATCTCCTGAGTGGATGAAGTGATAATGAAAGTTCCCTTTATCAATTTAAGTACAATTTCTCAATAGATCTAAAGAGGTTTTAAAGTAATACTTACTCTATCGCCCTTAAGGCCCATATCACCTTTAAATCCAGGGAAGCCATCTTCACCCTGTGTTTTTGTGGTGAGAAATGGAAACATAATAGACTTCCTTAAGAACTCAGAATGGAAGTTGTTAAAGAATTTGAATAAATTAACATAATGCATATGACAACCATAGCTATTTTCAAAGCAAGTCTATTTTATAGTCGTAGACTGGCATAACATTGCTATTTTGCTGTATGTCACAATAATGTACATTACTAAAGCTAGATCATAATACACCAAATTAATGCAATATGGCAATTTCTTAATCGGGGAAAAATGTCACAGCTGAGTTGAATTACTTTTCAGGTTTAAAAAAAGAAGAATGAATAATGAGAAAGGTGCTTAAGGCAATAAGAGCATTCATTTCTTAATTCATCATTGAGCTCTTCATTATAACATTACTTTTCCTTATTAAATTTCTTCCTTATATTTCCAGCTTTAAAAGTGTTGGGATTTTTTCCCATCAGATATTTCAGGTTCAAGTCGATTAGAATATAACTCAGATACTACTACTGATTAAAGGTTGATTAACATAGCCGTATTTTACTTATTGCAATGATGCAGTAACTACAGCAAATCTGCACCTGGAAAGTTTTTTTAAAAAACAGCATTTCCAAGTTATCAAGTCAATGAAATCCAGCATTTGATCTAATTCAGAATGGGTTTGTTCTGTTGACAGTCTTTGTTTCTCTCTTTTTTTGTTATCTTTTCTGATGCTGGTAGATGAACCAGGAATCATTGGGACCAAACATTAGAATGCTTCTGTTATATATCAGTGGTATTATGAGCCTTGGCAAATATTTTCTAGGATTCCTTAGTAGGCTGTTTTTTATGAGTTCACATTTGAAAACTATCAGACACAATTAGTATCTCCCAAATTAGAACATAAATCTCTTTCTTTTCTTTTTCTTACTTCTTTGAATTTTGCCAAGCCATTCTCAGATCAAACACACAGACTAAGAGGTCAATTTAAAGAAGTGGCAGGTTAAATTTTATGAATTTTCCAGAGTACAATAAAATGCAGGTCAAATTTTGTAAAGTTAAAAAAATGCTCTAGATATATTTATTACACAGCAATTGCTCTCCAGCAGTATAGGTCAATTGAACTTGGAAAGAAAAAAAGCAAGTTTTGTATAATATGAAAAGATTTCTCCATTCCTGTTTCTGACAATTTTGTCTGGTTCATAGAGTCCCCGGTAATCTTTAATGCAATTACAGATGCTATAAATAATATCTCAAAAATCATTTATCCTGGGAAATGTTAGTTCCCAGCAATAATGATGCTAGAATTATTGGCCATTAATTAATTAAAGGAATGGAACTTTCCTTATGCATCACATCAAAGTAGTCAGGAACTTTAGCTTTGTCCCTACAAATTATTCCAATTGTCCTACATAAGTAGCTCATAAAAGACCATTGATCTACCTGGAAAAACCTAACTTCCTAACCCTGGAGACTGCTCTTTTACTATTATTTGATTTTAGCACATTTTCTGTGAGAGATGACCAGGATGAGTCTGATGGAGGAGATAAATTTGTCATCTGTCTTGAGACCTAATTCTAGGCCCACCTTGAATTCCACTGACTCTCTACTGCTTATTTGCTTTGACCGTTAGTAGTTCAGATTTTTATATTGCAAGCTTAAGTTTGCAATAAACCTTTATATTCATTTGAACTGCCTGGATTTTTTGATTGCTCACATTTGACATTCCATGTCCTATTTTGAAAGAAGTACTATACATATATTTTTCACTTAATTTTTTTCCATTTAGGTGGGGTATCCTTTTGCAATAGAATGTAAAAATTAACATATTACCTTTTCACCTTTGCCTCCCTTTAACCCTCGGATGCCATCAGCACCCTGTGGGAAAACACAGATGACATTGGCCAAGGGACCAGATTAGCAAAAAGTTAATGTCAAATTGATGGTTTATCAAACGAAAACATAATGTTAGCCATACCTTTACGCCACGGGGTCCAGGATAGCCAAGTGGTCCGTGAGGACCTGCAGGCCCCTAAAAGACATTGAATTTTACTTAGATTATGCTACGTGAAGTTTAAACAGCATGCATGTATTACGGCAACACACAGGATGCTACACATTTACTTTTCAAAAGTATCAGCAGTTGCTGTTTTGAAAATGTTTTCTTAATATAATCTACAAGGGTCAATTGTAAACATCCAGAAATATGTTAATTTAAGGCACTTGCGATCGACTTGCAATCATTCATTTAGCGACTGTTTGAAGGTCACTGAAAAAAATGTCAGGACTGGTTTTCACATATGGGACCACTACAGCACCCCCATGGGGATGTGTGTGTGTGTATTAGAGAAGAACACTTAATACACTTAATACACACACACTTTTTACAGCAAAAAGAAATTAAAAAAATAAAGTATAAACATACCGTGTCACCTTTCTCTCCAGACTGCCCTTCTTTGCCTGGATGGCCCTATTAAATATATATATAAATATATATATTTAGGGAAGGAGAAACACCTAGTCTGCAAATATCATATAAATAGATTCATTCCTATTCTTAAACAATACTTTATTTTAAAAACACATTACCCACTTGAAATATACACCCTCTCCTTTTACAGAAACTTGGCATCTATAATCTGATTAAAAAGATAAAGATTTTCCTCACACATATGATTATTTTCAATATCTTCTAAGGAGGATTCACAGTCTAAAACTGAGAGAGAACAGTGTGAAGCAATGAAGTCATCTGATGGATAATGGCTACTGTTTTTATCACCTGTCGCTTCAGCTAAGTACATCCCTAGACTTTGGCCTCAGTAATGACATCACTGAATAAATATGAGAAGAATCCATTTGATTCATCAGGTCAAAGCCCAACAAACTGGAAGTAATTTGCTTCCCCAGAATGGCTAATCAAGGTTGTCCTGTTCTCTTGGCATTCTCTTTCATAGACATTCTGATTGGAAGATTCCATTTTATTGTGTGAGCAAATTAATTTAATAACCTCCAACTGAGTCCATGAACCAGGGTTTTAATAGGAGACACAACCATATAACTGAAGTGCTATTTCATGTTCAACAGGAATCGATTGCATGTACATAACATAACAAACAGGGCTTCAAACGTTTATCTTGATTTTTACCTTGCTTCACAAGCTTTTTAAATTTATCTAAGCCAGGGACCATTTATACAGATTGGAATAATGAATTCTATATGTAAGTTACTTCAAATGAAAAATTACTTAATTTAAACTACTCTAAACCCCAGGAAAGGTATTATGGAATTTGGGGAGAAGGCAAAATTAGCTTTTAAAATAGGAACTCTATGGTACCATATATAACAGAACATACAGTTATTTAGAAACAGGTTTTTTAGTGGTCTTTCCTGCCAAATAACCAGATAACATGGCAATAATTATTTCCAATTCCACTCTTCTTTTAATATATAGGAAAGTCGGAAACATTTTTCACCCTTTTATTTCTTTGATTGTTACATATGGGCTGCTGTAGGGCTTTCTCTGAAAATAAATTATTAGTTGTCACTAGGAAAAGAGAAAATTGAATGGGGATGGAGGGAAGCAGATTTTGGTGAATATCACATTTCCCATAATATATACTGTAATGTTAGGCTAGAAAGCAAATTAGAGTCATAAAATAATTCAAAATAATAACAGGCATAATCAAGCTCTTTATGGATACCAGCATACCATGAGGCTGTTCTTGCTACATTAATAACACTAGCATCTAGAGATTGCCTTCAAAAGTATAAATTAGTATCGACAATATATCAAACCAACAAAGATGCACTTTTATTTTAGATCCAAATATTTCTAAAGGTAATGGAAAAACAAGTAAAGCACTGGAAGTATTTCTCCATTTGATGTGTTTTCTCTGGAAGATAGGAATTGATTATTTTTATCTGTCACCCAACATTACACCAAACTACACCATTAAAGTTATGGCACAACAAGATGAAAGAAAACAGTAATAGAAATATTTTACTGCCAGTGCAAATCAATAGCCTGAAGACTTTCCCACTGGGCTAAATCCACATGTAAGTTAAGAGTATAATAAATCCTCAGCTTTGTTGTCCATCTCCAAAACGTAAATATAAATATTAGGTTCAGAGTGTGATTTAGGCTGTAATCTTACATAGTTACTTAGAAGCAAGATTAAATTAGATTTACTTTTGGGTAAAAACGTACTACTGTACTAGGGTTGCATCATCCTGCTCATTCCATTTTGCTCTTTTCTTTTAATAGTCACTTTAGGGCAAATATTTCATTTCTGTCTGCCCTGAAAAATCTAGCTTGTTACTCAACTCTATCCTTTATTCTGATCTCTTTCTGTTTATAAGTGCAATAATAAAGGGATTGCTACAGTAGCAATATATATACGTGTCACTCCTATTCTCAGTTACCTAGAAGTAAATCTCACTGAATTCAGTTCGATTTATTTCCGAGATCAGAGTATGATTGCACTGTACCTGTTATTATCTTCAGAGAGATCTAGAAAGTCTAGTTGACAGGCTGAGAATCGATAAAAAGAATTTTCAACACATCGAGACTAAAATAACCTGGGGAAAATAATGACTGCAGAACTGGCACAAATTCTATATTATGTTGAAGCAAAAACATATATTAAATCAGGGCTGATTTAACACAGATGTGCTATTCTTCAGATGTGTTAAACTCCTATCAAGCCATCAGCACAGATATTGTAACCGATATGAGCTGTAGGCTAGCATGTCTGCAGGGCGTCATCCCAGGCAAGTCTGTACAAAATAATGATGGCATATGCTTAAGCACGGATCCTAAACTTTTGTTCCTCTTCCCTTCCTTTGTAATTATGAGAGAGATGGGGGCAGCAGAATATTTTCTCCTTGTATACTATTCTCTCAGACATTGTAACCTCTTTAAATTATTGCAGACATAAAGGGATTCTCAAATTAATATAGTAAGTGTGCCAATTGTAACAAATTGGTTTTATCTGTGTATCTAGCTCCTTTTGCAAGATGCCTCATCAAGCAATGAAAAATTGAAGATTTTGCAAATAATTGCTATTATTTGTATAATATATGTATAACATCATCTTCTGAATGAAAATAATAGTGTGGTATATGTCTATGAAGAATCTCAGTCATCCAGGTCATGAAAGGTTCTTTTTTAAAAGGCAACTGGACTTTGTTTTTCTTTGAAGACATTTCGCTTCTCAACATAGAAACTTCTTCAGACAACATATTATGTGGTATATGTCATTTGTGATGTGTGATTACCCAACTAACACAAATTACAAAATCTACATCACAGCACAATGACATTATGATGTGTTGGATATCATCATAGCTTTTATTGGATCCCTGGATCAAAATAATCATTATTATCCATCATGTGACTTCAATGCAAACCCAAACTTTGGTTTGGTAAACACATTACTGTCTATGTGATAAACATTCTGCTTTTAATAAAGATGCACTAGCTCAGGGGTGTCAAACTCAAGGCCCGGAAGCCAGATCCCGCCCCCGAGGTACTTAGATCTGGCCTGCGTGGCCTCCCTGGAAAAAGCTAAAGACCAGGTCGCATTGCTTCTGCCAGCAAAAATGGGCTCCTGAGCTCTGTTTTGGGCTGCCATGGCCTCCTGCAACTCTCAGCCAATAAAATCAGAGCTCCGCCCTCCTGAGCTCCATTTTCACCACCGGCGCCCCGGACAGGAGTGATGTCGAGCTGGCCATGCCCTCCCTGGCAACCAGCCACCCCTACCCACCCCAAGGTCAAACACAACCTTGATGTGGCCCTCAGAATCGAGTTTGACACCCCTGCTCTAGCTCATAAAAGCAGAACAATTTTGTGGTTTCATTTTGAAATTATTTTTTTACCACTGGAATGGAAAGTACCACAATGATTAGAACTCAAAAGCTATGAGTTCAACCTTACTGCAAAAGTAATGATACATTTTTACCAGTCGAGCAGTTTATTTAAATAGTTTTCTCCTAAAACTTCTATCATGGTAAATTCAGTATTTTATATCTGTCCTACACAGGTCAGGCAACTAAATGCATTCTTTAAAAAAAAATTCAGTGCCAATACTATTTCTCGTCTGACATTTCAATGAACTTTTTTTAAAAAAAATAAAAAATAAAAATAAAGGCTTAGATCAGAAATGTGGATCAGGTTGAAATAACGAAACTGGATAAGCTTTATCTGCTGTGCTTCAAGCTATTGGCGTGCAACTTCCTTGTTGAAATTCATGAGCGTAGCACTGCAAAATGATTTTTTTAACCCAAAACATAAAACATACTAAATTATATATCACTTACAGCAGGGCCATCGGTACCAGGAAGTCCTGCCAGACCAGCTTTACCCTGAGGTCCCTAGAGACAGAGATGAAAAAAGATTTTTGAAAAACCAAAGATAAAGGAGACTGGCACGTTGCCAGTGTTTGCAAGCCAATGATTATTCTTCAATCAAAATCAAAACTCAATCAGGAAGAAGAAATGAAGTAGCACTTCAATGTAGAAGGCTAGTTCAATCATTTTGAAGTTGGCATCCAGCTCAAAGATTGGGAACACATCATTGGTCTGAACTTAATATTGTGGCATGATTTTTTTCAAAACCACTTTCACATTTCTTTTGTCAGTTACATATGTACACTCCATTATTGAATAAATATTGGAAATGTGGCAAATTTTAACACTTGTGAATAGGAGTGAATGGAGAGACTCTCAAATAAATTGGCATGAATATCTGCAAACAATATTCATTTTTTCCATTTTTAGATGAATAAAAATGAATGTGGGGTTTTTTGCATTTATCAACATTCAGATGTTCCCAAGCTATTATTCATGTTCTGTTGCAGTAACGTTTATAGGTGAGTACTCTCATTTTCTAAAAATATCACAAGTATAAAGAAAATTGTGAAAGGATGGGATAAAACAGATAATCTCAAAAAAAAAGAAAAAAAGAAAATGGGGACATAACTTGAATGAGAACGAAAAGAAATGTGATTTTAGGATTAGAACTGCCATGTGATTGCAGGATGCAGCTACTATAAAAGTTTGCAAACTGATACAACATTTGAATCCCTATGCACTCTGATGAAACATTTTTAAAAATCAAATTTATCTTTTTCTAATGAGATCTATTGTGTGATTAGAACAAGAAGTTTTAGCCTATCATGAAATTGACTTTGTCGTTGTGTCAGTAAAAGTAGCATTTTGTTAGCATTTATACTCAGTTATGAAAATACACATCTGTGAGAGATGGAGCTTGCAAAGTGGAAATGAGAAGCCTGGGGCCAAACAGGGCCATACTGTAAACACAGGCCAGGTGCACAAGACCAGCTGAAGGAAGGGAGGAAGAGAGAAAGGAAGAGAGAGAGAGAGGGAGGAGATTTAAAGTACAATAGAACCTCTACTCACAAATGCTTCTGACCACGACCAAATCAGTTTCCAACCAAAAAATTCACAATATTTTTTTTTCACAGCCAATTTTCCCTTCTGCACCATCCCCCCTCCTCCTCCAAAAAATTAGGTTCAGGGCACGACCAAATCAGTTTGCAACCAAAGCTATGGAACAGATTATGGTCATGACCAGAGGTTCTACTGTACTCTATTACAAAAGTGTAGGAGAAAGAAGCTCAGAACTAGTTTCTCAGACTTTGTAGAAGTTCTGTTTCATCAGAACAAAGGTTGCTTGTACATTTATCTACTCAAGCCTAAGATCAATTGGAGTCAGACATTGTCAGGGCAACTTTTGATAATAGCTACAAACGAATGGAGTAGATACCATATGTGTTTGAAAGAATGATCTTCACATGTGTTGCTTATCAACATATTTTCAAAAATCTAACACAATATTTCCAACTAAAGATTTACGTATGTTTTGTTTTGTTTTGTTTGTTTGTTTTCAGGTAAAAGTCGCTAGCAGAAGATAGTCCAACCAATGGTTACTAACCAAGCAGGATATATTTTATTTTCATTATCTTAAGTCTTTCAGTATGTAATGGTGTGTGGTAATGGCCTTGGGAGAGCGGGGTTGATACTGCCTTTAATCAGGTAAGAGAGGGGCAGGTACAGTAAGATGATGGACAGAGAAAGAAACTCAGAAAGAACCCCCCCAACTTCTCAGTCTATTTAAAAAAAAGGTAAGAAATATTACTATCAGACTTCCAAGATTCTATTAATGTAGACTTGTGATAAAGCAGAATTAGCTCATCTGGTTTTCCATCTGGTCTACCTGTAAAAGCTGACACACTATCATGATCACTTCTGTGCTTGTGTTCATCTTATCGGTTGCCAAGATCTTTTTGGCTACAGTGAAGTTGTCTACTTCAGCGGGGTACTTTTTATGTCCTCATGCATGTGAGAAGATGCATCCTGTAAACACGTTACGTTTTAGGAATGAAATGAATTTAAATGAATCCATTTAAACATGAATTCAGAGATTAACAGAATGTATCTCGTGTTGATCACAGCATGGATCAAAGATATGAATTCATTGTCATAACTTGCTTGGTATGAGAAGGTCTTGTTGATGCAGTATGGTGCCTTCTATGGCAACTTCATTTCATTTCTCTCCTAGAGAAAATATCTCATATGTGGAGGCTTTTTCTGAGATATGGACATCTGATTTCTAGAGTTCCATTTCAACAAAGAATCTCCAAAAGTAAATGTACCCTACAATGCTTAATGCTCTACCTCTCACAATCACAGAAAATGAAGATGAAGAGCAAAATCTTCATCTGCATCACCACTTAGAATATTTGGTTAAAGTTGATTGAACAAAGAATGGGAAAGGAGGGAAATGAAATAGGCTATAATTGATATAATGGAAAATTAGTCCACACAGAAACTATCTTGATGTTGACTATGGAGATTCTCAGTCATCCAGGTCATGGTTTTTCCAAAAGTGCTTTTTCAAAAGACAACCAGATTTGGTTTTTTTCGTGAAGATGTTTACCTTCTCATCCAAGAAGCTTCTTCAGCACTGAAGCTTGATGTGCTTCAGCTTCTTCAGCTCTGAATTTTGATGTTGCTCAGTGCAGATTAATAACGCCTCATGGAAAGGCATCTGGGATTATTTCATACATGGATATCCTGGGGCCAGGGAATTCTGCCAAAATCTACATCTCTGCCTCATCTTCATGAAACTGATAGGAGCCAAGGGCCATTTCAAGCATTCCATGTATGCACATCTTCTCTATGAGAAATAGATGTGCTGAGAAATGTTCCTAACAGCGCAAAGACCTTATAAGGACAAGTTCTAACCGACCTAAAGAACCCAAAGAACCAGGGTGATTTTTAACAGTGAGCAAAAGGAGCTCAAGCTTTTCTGTTTAAACTGGCTTCACTCTCCTTCCCATATAGAAAGGAAATTATATTCTAAGGGCCTATTGTAATTAGTTTAGTCTTTGACATAAGGCTGAGTTTTAATTGCTATTTTGACTTCAAGTGTCATTCATTCCATTAGACATTGATTTTAGAAAAAAGACATTATGGTGTACAGAGCCATAGAGACAAACTTGGTGGAGACAACAGGTTTTTGGTTTTTGTTTTTTTTAAAAAAAGGCATGCTTGAGGCCTAGGAAACAAAGAAAGCATGACAAATAAACTGAGACTGACTTGACTCTAATTCACTGGAATCTAATGGGGAAGGGAAGGAATATTCAAGTCAGGAGATCATGATTATGTATTATATCTATATCAATAAGATAGAGGTATAGCAAAAACCTGTGGGAAGTGCCTCTTAATTTGGCCTACCTCAAAGGGTTTACGTACAGCTGGCAAAGCTGAAGAAGTGGAAATTGGCCCTTTCAAACATAGAAAACGGCACTTATTCTGATATTGTAAATTCAAGGTAAGTAGAAAACAGGATAATATAAAAATATATATGTATTCTACTACCAAGCTGCAGGATTTTTCTCCTCACAGAGTATATGTAAATAAGGTTAGAGGTCATAAGAAAAGTATCCAAGAAACTGGACTGTTAGCTGAAATTTATTTTAGAGAGGGGAAAAAAATAATCAAACCACATCTTAAGAAAGTAGAAGTTTTGCCACTGATTATTCAGCAAAGGAATATCCCTTACTTTTTCACCTGGAACGCCAATTGGGCCTTGCGGACCTGGGAGCCCCTGTGGAAAACAGGAAAAACACACCATAAGAAATATAAACACTCCTAGAACTACTTTCTAGAACAGGGGTCTCCAACCTTGGCACCTTTAGACTTGTGGACTTCAACTCCCAGAATTCCTCAGCCTGGCTGAGGAATTCTGGGAGTTGAAGTCTATCAGTCTGAAAGTTGCCAAGGTTGAAGACCCCTTCTCTAGAGTTGGATCATTAAAAAGAATTCTTTCTTCAGGAACCCCTTTTTAGTGAAACGCAATTAAGAGTTAGAGAAAACAAGATAATTGTTAAGAACTTTCACACTGGCAGTTCTGCTGGCAACAGGGTTGTCAATATGATCCATGATGAAACTCTCTTATACTATTGCTATTCTTGTTGGTACCAAAGCAGTCATATCTCCCCCCTCCCCCCTCCAAAAAATCTAATTATATTTGAAAGATTTATGAAAAGGTAATGTAAACGTTTATTCCTTTTTATACCAGGAACATTTTTAAGCTAAGAAGCGAAGTAAGCGTATACGGAACTGGGCAGATGCGTATTCAAACTTTTCATGCTTGACTCTCTTGACTGTTTTCTTTCTTTTTCTTTAAAGTATTTCTTATTTAAATATAACATATCACACATAAACAACCTATGCATGTCTTACAATATAAAAATCAACAAGAACAAGATCAGACTTATAGAAACTATAATTATATAGAAGTATTATATATTGTGTCAACTTAATAATCAGTATTCCCTTCTTTATATCTGTATAGTAATATTCTATCTATATCTATATATTATTTACTATTACATTTTTTCTTTTCATATTATTGTTTGTATTTGGTCTCTATCCATTCATACAATTTTTGCCATATTTGGTAATAATCAGATTCTTCCTTGTTTTTCATTTTCATAGAGAACCTGTCCATTTCTGCACGTTCGTAATTTTTTTGTATAATTGAGAGATCTGTATGTATGTCTGTGTTTTTCCAGTTTCGTGCAATCATAATCATGATTGCTGTTAAAAGATGTAAAATTATATATTGTATTTTCCTGTCTGTTTTGCCTTCAGTGTTTTCTTAATGGCAAAAACTATCAAACAAGGGCTTACCTGTGGGCCTGGGATACCTTGCTGCCCATGTGGTCCTGGTTCCCCTTGTGGACCCTGTTTTATAACAAATGCGCAGGAGAATATTAATCCCTTCGTTATTTCACATCATCACTTGAAAAATACACAAAGTTTACAGAAAAGGTGGAGGAATTATGCATTAATTTCTCCTGCAGACTTTTTTGCTCCATTGAAACTTCAAATCATAATTGGCAGTATAGATCAATTAATTGGTGTCCTCTTTAGCACCCCAATGGGTATGTGGGTAGATAGACAGGAGACTCATACTAAGGATAAAATGCAGTTTTTATCCACAATATCTGAGGAACATACAAATAAATTCAAAGCACTGAAGACATGAATAGGAAAATTATCAACTTGTAGGTTGTTGTTTTGGATTCCTTTGAAAAAAAAATATTTGCCTCAGCTATCCAAAGACTTCTGCGAGTCTCTTGGACTGCAAGGCGATCAAACCGATCAGTCCTAGAAGAGATAAAATCTGACTGCTCTTTGAAAGGCCAGATCCTGAAGATGAAACTCAAATACTTTGGCCACCTAATGAGAAGGAAGGACTCA
>JANHFP010005191.1:81852-106920 GCA_032468135.1 Calamaria suluensis
CCCTCTTTGGATCGCCCTGCAGGGGAAGTTTGCCTTTGTAGAAACCAGGTGGGCAGTTTGTACGGAGGACTAGTGGGGGGGGGAATGCACAGCCCTCCAGGCTGGAGAGTGGGGCAAGAGAATGCTCCAAAATTAGATTGGGCAGAATTACGTGAGTGAGTGACATGCATGACATTAACTTGGCCACACCCACCAAGCCACGCCCACAGAACTGGTGGCAACAATTTTTAGATTTCACCTCTGGATTTTGGGACTTCAACTCCCAGAATTCAAAGCAAAGCTGTCTGAGGGACTCTGGGAGTTGAAGTCCACAAGTCTTAAAGTTGCCAAGGTTGGAGACCCCTGCTCTAGCTCCATTCATTCATGTAATGTTGTTGCACGATTATATCCTCCTCTGCAGTCAATTGCTGCCCAATTTTGTTTTAGAGTGTGCTTTCTTGCTTCTAAAAGGTTGCCTGTCCCCAAACTTAATGCTAGGGACAGTTCTTAGATAAGAAAAATAAATGAAGATTAATATTAAATTAATATTAAAATCCCAGCCCATTAAATGGCCTTGCAACTAAGGTAAGTCATTTATGAATGACAACTTTGAGTAAGAATTGTTTTGCATACCACAGGACCAGGTCTTCCAGTAAGTCCCATTGGACCAGTGGGGCCTCTCATTGCAATCTGTAATGTAAAGAGAAAAAATATATTTAACTTGCTAATAACCTCCAACAAATAGGACAGTTGCAAATTAACTATTTAGACTTGCTACATTTTATGAGTGCATCGTGACCCTGGCATGATGCAGATAAAACCCCAAAAGTTAATTTTAGTAGCTCTTGGATTTTACAAACAATAGGAAGCAATGTCCCTTGTGCAAAACTGAGTAAGGTAAGCACACCTATTCTCTAATCCCTTCTTCCCAGGAAAAAGTCAGGAAAAAGGGTGAGTTTTTCTTCATTGAACCTTCCCAGACCTTGTTAAAGATGTCTAGTTTGGTCATATGGCCATGGGAAAAATATTTAAAAAGTTGTGGTCAAACATGAACCAAAAAAGAAAGAAAGGGAAGAACATTTTCAGCAAATACATAGTGCTCAATGCATAAATGTTCTTGTTTTTCTTACCTGTACAGCAGGGGTCCCCACACTTGGCAACTTTAAGACTTGTGGACTTCAACTCCCAGCTTTGCTGGCTGGAGAATTCTGAGAGTTGAAGTCCACAAATCTTAAAGCTGCCAAGTGTGGGGACCCCTGCTGTAGAGAGTAAGCAAAATGACTTGACTGAGATATGCAAGTGCTATTGTCTAAGCTACAGGGGCTAAAGCAGTTTTAAAGTCTAGAATGTTCAGATAACACTTGGAAGTGATTCATTCAGGCTGAACTAATGAGAAACAGCACAACCAGACTTGCAAGATTCAAGTTATGACCGTGATGCAGTCTGCTCATCACAATCCTAATGCAGGATGGTCATAAATTGGGTCACTTGTATGACCAACTGATTTTACAATTTATTTATTTTTTGAGGTAGATAAGCAAACACTGCAGTCTTAAGGGAAACCCATGGCTAACTATGGGCTGGTTCTGCCAAAAACTGGAATTAAAGGATGGTTTTTGACAAAACCATTTATAAAACATGACCACAGGATGCCACAAACAGCCAGGTGATTGTGACGGGGAGGGCTGATTGTCAGAATTTTGAACCTGGGTTGTAAGAAACCCCCCCCCCCCATTATTGTTATGTTTTAATAGCCAAGTCTACACTAAGGTCCTCCATTCTGGAGGGAAATTCACATTATCTCTGATTGGTCCTCGGGAGCTGACAGCTCTCTATAAAAGGAAGCTCTCAGGCTGCCCGGAGTCAGTGTTCACTGTGAGCAAATAAAGAGTTGTTGTTATTGGCATACAGTCTCCGTCTCCAATTCTTCCTCCAATCTAACAATTATACTTTCAAAGGGCCACCAAGCTAACAGTCATAAGTCAAGGATTACCTGTGTCAAGTGCCAAGGAAATCAGGATATTCAAATGAGAATAAACATTTATTGCAAGCTTAAGCTCTCTACTAGTATCTGACCAACTACCAAGCAAAGGAAATGCACGGGAGATAAGAGAGGCATTCAAGGTGGGCTGGACTTAAGATCTCTTGCAGGAGCACAGGGATTCGTGACTTATGACACGTTTGATCCCTCCCTCAGGCTCAGCCTGGTCATCCACTACAACCTGTACCACACCCAAACTCTGCAGAATTGGCCATTGTGTGGATTACCTAACGGGTCTGATATTTTCCCACCCATACGGCAGGGGCAGGAAAGGCCCTAGAGCAGACCTCACTGCAGTTTCCACATCTAATCACTTCTGCTCTAGCTCTGCTCGTTTTCAGTTCTGGTTCCACTCACATCAGAAGGCAGATCTCAGTATGTTTTGAACGATGAAAAACAGAGCCCTCAAATAGGGGTGGGTGGGAGGAACAAGGGTTTCCAGCTTTGCTGTGGTCTGCACCCCAACTTACCCTGGCTTGTTGAAGAATAGCTTGAGCTTGAGCCTCCTGAGGTGAGATCGCTGGGCCCTTCTCGCCACCCCCACTAAAGCGGAACTGTACGGGAGAAAATCAAAATGAAAAATTCAGAATCAATCCCTACATTCATTTATCTCTATTCATCAATGAAATATTTTTCATTGGAATCTTTAAAAACCTTCCTTCGATAAAATGAGGGTTTTATTTCAGTAGTTTTTAGGTTGTATATTTACCACAAAAATTATTTTTTTATTAAAAACATAATCATTATTTAAAAAAAAAAACACATTATTGCTGGTGGCAAATGGATCTCCCATTCAGAACGGGTTAACCCAGGGGTGAAATCCAGCAGGTTCTGATAGGTTCTGGAGAACCAGTAGCGAAAATTTTCAGTAGTTTGGAGAAACCGGCAAGTGCCACCTCTGCCTGGCCCCAGAGTGGGGAGGGAATGGAGATTTTGCAGTATCTTTCCCCTGCCACGCCCACCAAGTCACACCCACAGAACTAGTAGTAAAAAAATTGGAATTTCACCACTGGGTTAACCTTAAATAAACTAATTTGGACAAAATGTGATATGTTTATTATTATATTTATATACTTCTCATCTCACTGTTTCGATAAGATTTGA
Organism: Calamaria suluensis; assembly: GCA_032468135.1. Taxonomy (NCBI): domain Eukaryota; kingdom Metazoa; phylum Chordata; class Lepidosauria; order Squamata; family Calamariidae; genus Calamaria; species Calamaria suluensis. The sequence continues at coordinate 84,977 of JANHFP010005191.1, forward strand.
AGTGGATCATTTTAAAATGGCATCATTCCATCATTCTCTAAAGCTCTCCATGCTCTTGATGACAATTACTGAGGCACTACAGCCTCAGCACTTCTTTGCCTTGCTGCTTAATCTCAAGTTCTGCCTTAAAAATTATCAAGGGGATGTTTTCAATGCAAATATTAGTGGGAACTATAGCTTGCCATGCCTTTGGTGCTTTTAATTAGAAATCCCGCAACCTCAGGTCATTTTTCACATGAGGAAGTCCCTCTCAATAAGGATGGAGGCCTAAGAAATATCAGTTTCCTCTCCTCCATCACTACTGCCATAAAGTTCAGTTTTAGAAGACGTCAACTCAGAATAGGCCTACCTAAAATTTCAACTGGGATTTGGTTCAGTCCTAGGAATTTTAATACTATTGTCATAAATTCATCCTCAAGAGAAGTTACTTTTGTATTTAATTAAAGTCATAAATCTAATAATACATGAACTCAGAAATTTATTTAATTAGTATGCATCTAAAGTTCAGGCAACAGACTTGTCGAAACCACCTTTTAACACAAACCTGAGCATTTTATGGCCTCTAGCCATATCCAGCCCTTTGGACCCTGAACAGGCTGTGTGAGGTAAGTCAGAAATTAGAAACCAAAAGTAAATAAGTGTGTTATGAGAAGAGAAGAGAAAAAGTGAAGTTGGGCCTGGCTGTATGCAGTCACCATGGACTCCTTCACTCAGCTAGAAACCACAGGAGGGATCTAGGAGAATTCACCATGGCCAACTCACACCATGGTCATCTCACAACAGCCAACTCACCATGGGACAATTCCCTGTGGCCATTTCCCCATGGGACAACTTGCTCTGGACAACTCCACACAGGATAACTCAATGCAAGAAATGTTACCCACCACTATTTCTTTGACATTATTTCCATTGAGAAAAATGGAAACAATGTCAAAGAAGCAGCGGCAGATATCATTTATTCTGTTGAGTTATCCCACATGGAATTACCTGTGGTAAGTTGCCCCAGGGCAAGATGGCCGTGGTGCGTTATCCTGCAGTGAGTTGGCCGGAATGAGATGATAAGCTGGTAAGCTGACAATGATGAGGTGGCCATGGTGAGCTGGTTGCTGTGAGATGGTGGCTATAGCATGGTTGGGGAGAATTGTCCCATTCCATGCAGGAGGGTGAGGAAAAAGTACTTTTCTGCACCTGTGCAGACTTTGCCTCCCCCACCCCACCCCGCAAGAGCCTAAGGAGTTGAGGTAATGATGTTTGAGGATATCAACTCAGATTACATTGGTTCGACCTTCTCCAGTTTCTAAATCTGGCCCCTTGGGAAAATTAATTGCCGCTCCTGTTCTAACATGAACAACAGAAACAAAGTGTTCTTTCGAAGCCTGATCGATATGCTTGTCTAGAATGATGGAAGGAGTGCAGTTCCATTTTCATTAGGGATGCCCTGTTGCCTGTTATTTTAGGAATGAGCAACGAGTATCCATTTTGGGATTATCCAACAACCTAAGACTATGCCAGCACAATCTGGCCATTTCCTTCATTTCAGAGGCACAGTCTCAGGGCATTGTATAGTTTGGGGGTTGAATTGTCACTTTGCTCCATCAATAATGTCATTGTGTCACTGGATATATGGTCTCCCTGAATAGCAGAAAGCAACATCAAGAACATCAACATCATTCCCATACCACCACCTATTTCTATGCTATTTGAATGAATGAGACAGTCTGATATTTCTAGAATAAATCATTGGCTTTTTTTTTTTTTGTTAGCAGAAGCATGAAGACAATTATTTATAATGCTAGGTTTATTTCATGGCTTGAAAAGTCAGTTTCAGGAATTAGCTCTTTTATTGGTCACTGTTATTGTCTTAACTTCTAAGAGCTTTCCAGCAGCCAGTACCTAGATGATCTAGTAAGATAAATATTAATGGTTAATCATTAATAGCATTTAAATTCTTATTTGTCCCTTGAAAATGTAACATTTGTAAAGCAAAGTAAGACTTACTGGTAACATTAACATGGTACCTGGGGGTCCAGGTAAGCCATCAGCCCCTGGAAGACCAGAACGTCCTGGTGGACCCTAAAAACAGAGGTTCATAAAATTAGAAACGTCTTAGAGCATGTTTAATTACTACAGTTGCAAACTGAAAAGATCGAAATCCCATCTTATGTTTGCTTCATCTCATCTCTGTAGTTTTTTAATTGAAATTTCCAGTACACTGTATACATACTTTTGGGCATGTTTCTTCCAACACACACTGCTGTCTACATTTTCATTTCATATGTTGATTCCAAGAACATGTATATTTTGTGAGTGATATCCCACATATAAGCATGTTTTTGTCCACATCTTGTTCTAATACAGTATCCCTGTGTTTCCATCCTTAAAATAATTTTTGTTTACTTTTAAAGTTGTGAAATATATGGCAACGTTTATTCATGTGTGCTCTGGTTCAAATCTGGGTTCAGGAAATGCAAATTAAGACCATTTACATTCAAGCGCTTTTTTACATCTTTATGTAAAAATGGGTGTTAATAGATTTCTCAATAGTTATGAACCACAAGAACAAAACGCACATATGCTTAAGAGCAAAACATCTCAAAACAATTATGAATAGCTTCCTAGAAGAAGTTGGAAAATCATTCTTGCAAACAGCTGACTGGTTTTTAATGTTCATAAAGGTAATGTTAAAATGTTTATGTTCTAAGAATACTTTTTTAATTACTTAAAATTACTTAGAATTTTAGGCATATGCCAGGGTACAAATTAAAAATCAGATTGTACTCACACATACATTAATCAAAGCTTCCCTAATCACTTAAATTGCTATCTACATGCACTCAAATCATCATATCCTAAATTTATAAACTACATGTAGTCCTTGTGACCGCCACTGAACCCAATAATTTTCTTTTCTTGCCACATTTCTTATGTGAGTCGCTACAGTTGTTAAATGAGTAACACAGTTGTTAAGTGAATCTGGTTTCCCCATTGACTCTGCTTGTCAGAAGTTTGCAAAAGGTGATCACATGACCCCTGGACACTGCAATCGTCATAAATGCGAGTCTATTGCCAAGCACCCAAATGGAAATAACGTAACCCTGGGATGCTGCAAGGGTTGTAAGTGTCAGAAAAATGGTCATAAGTCACTTTTTTCAGTGTCATTGTAACTTCAAATGGTCACTAAGTGAACTGTTGTAAGTCAAGGACTACCTGTATATACTGTACAGAATTTTGAGGGGAAAATAAACTCATCTGGGATCTTCTTTGCAAGAATAAGCATCAAGTGCATACATAAGTATGAATAGCCATTCCTGGAGACACATTCAGAATAAAAAATTACAGTGTGAAACAGCATGGCAAGGGTGAGATTAGCAATGATTTATTTCTTGTGTTTGTTCAATATCTAGGATAAGGTGACCTAGCGCTTATCAGTTCTTTATCTGAAAAAGTTGTAGGCAGATTCCAGAAACTTTCTAAATGTCTAGACATCATAAATTAATAATGTATTCTTCTTTGGATTGCACCCCAATGGTTTGAATTGCCAATGCTAATGGTTGAGATGCCTTGCTTTTGATACTGTCATTTCTGTCCAATTTTATATTTCATAAATTGGTGGACTGTTGCAGAAATATCATTACATACATATGTGCTTTTATGCCGATTATATCCAAAGATATATGCAATTCTGCCCTTAATGTATCATCATCAGGGGTGAAATCAGGGGTGGACCTTTCATGCTTTCAAAGAGGTCCTTAAGGGGGCGTGCATAAGTGCACCTGTGTGCCTGCCATCCCTGTCCTATTGTTCACATGTATTTGTAATCATCCCATGTGTTTATGGCTACATTTTGCCTATTTATATCTTTAATTGTGCCAATGTTGTGGCAATGTTTATATTTATACTGTTACTTGTTACCTTGTACTTGTTGACAAATTAAATAAATAAATAAAATAAATAAATGCTCCCAGTTGGGACTGGTTTGGCCAATCCAGTAGCGATGGTAGTGAGTGGTTTGGAGAACCGGTAGCCAAAATCCCTGGCCCTGCCCCCTCTACACAATCACCAGAGACTTTTACATTTTAAAGCCTTTTTTCTAAGGATTTGCTGGATTAGGTAGAAAACAATGCCTTTAAAATGAAGGGGAAAGAAAATCTCCCATGATTGCACAGCTGCTTTGATCCTCAGAGGCTCCCTTTACCATTTTAAAGGCATGAGTTTCTACCTAATCCAGTGAATACTTAGGTAGAAAAAATGCTTTCAAAATGAAAAAATAAAAATTGACCACGCCTACCCAGTCACATGACCCACCCACCACCAAGTCACGTGCACAGAACCAGTAGCAACAAATTTTACATTTCACCCTTGATCATCATGTATTGGAAATCTCAAAATGCTGCAATACAATTACAGCACACAGAAGACAAAGCAAACAAGAGACATGATGGGAACAAGTCTGGCTCAGACCTACCATGCTAAAAATATTTGTGGTTCATATTTAAAGATTAAGTGGAAAATCAGGAAGGGCAAACGGATTAACCTGTACTAATCTCTCGTACCAGAAGACTAAAAACAAGGCCTTAGATATCTCTTATCTCGAGAGATGTGAACAGTTATCCTTCAGATGTAATAGCAAGCAAAACAAACAGAAAGAGTAAGCCAGCTACATTTCCTGTTCATCCACCTGTTATCACTAAAAGTCACCCAGAAATAACAAGGCATCTACTGATCTGACTTAGGCAACCCATTAAAGCTAGATAATGGAGATTGTCTTCCGACTTTCATTTGCACCACTGATAACAACATTTTCCTTTACATTCAGTCACCCTGAACATATTGAGTAATGAGGACTTGTTTTCGGGAGAACTGGAGAGTCCGAAGCCTTCAGGATGTCCCATCTCTGAGGTGAACTTTTAGGGGGAAGAATTTAGACCCAAGGCCCTGCATGCCTTACCTGCGCAGTGACAAAAAGGATTTAACACTATTCTGGAGAACCTCTAAAAAAAATCTCATTATTTCTCATTAGAAATTTGACCTGAAATGGATCAATTAAAACACCTTATCAGAATGAAGGTATTTTGTTTATATAATGGTTTGGCAAAACACAAGAGTGTTCCTTTAAGCTACAGTAAGAAATTGCAAAACAGTTGCACGTCCTTAAGAATTGTTTACATTCCCTAAAGGAAGGAATAATTTGGACTATTATAGAGTATGGAATCGGTTTTATACATGGTTACAAAGTAGAACACAAAACAAGAAATAAGAACATAAACTGAATTAGGATACTGGATAAACAGATACAATAACTCTGTATAAGCATAAAGTCTACAGTCGATACAGAATGTTGTAAAAATGTGTATACATTTTAATGTTCAATGTAGTCGTATGTCTTTTTGTCTTTGTCTTGGTTGTTGGGTTTTTTAAAATGTATTATACTCAATAAAAATATTTTTTTTTAAAAAAAGAATTGTTTACATTCCCAGTCATTTAATTTGACATGCTTGGGGGGGGGGGGTATTTGCAACCCATGGAGACTTACTTACCCAGGGGTGAAATGCTCCCGGTTCGGACCAGCTGGGATGATCCGGTAGCAATGGAGGGGTCAGAGAACGGGTAGAAAAAATCCCTGGCCCCACCCCATCTGCGCGGGGCCTTTTTTTTAACCTTTTAAAAGCATTTTATAGGTAGTAAAAAAAATTGCTTTTAAAAGCTAAAAAAAGGCCTCAATCACAGCTGAGCCGCAAGATCATTGGAGGCTTTTTTTTACCTTTTAAAAGCATTTTTTTACTACCAGTTCCTGTGAATAGGTAGTAAAAAAATGCTTTTAAAAAGTTTTTAAAAAAATTGGCCACGCCTACCCACAACCAAGCCACACCCACAGAACCGGTACCAACAAATTTTACATTTCACCACTGTACTTACCCTATCACCGGGGTCACCAGGAGGACCAGAGGGGCCTTGCATACCAGAGGGGCCTGAAAGACCCTATAAGTAAAGGCAATATATATATATATAATTAGTTATCTTAAATAACTTTTTACGATCATGATTAGGAGCAATTTTGATCAAGGACTGGCAGAATGTGTCAACTAGTGATGATTGCCCAACAGAAACAAAAACACTCAGGTAGGCAAACGACACCATTTTTCAGATGGAGCAATCCGTACTCAGTGAAAATATATGTTATCTACCTACGAACCCTGAAGTAGTCATGCACGTATCTATGTTAATAGTACCATTCATTTTATTTAAATTATATTTAGAAAGCATATACTTACGGGCGGTCCTGGAGATCCTGGAGGTCCTTCAATAAGCATTCCCTAAGGAAGGAATACATTATGCATTTAATGTGTAGCATTTATTCCGGCAAGTGTGAATGGCATAAAATGAACCGTAATTTGCAAAACTTTGTGCTGCATTTTTCCCCCTGTGTTAATCTTTGTAATAATCAGTGATCTACGGAAGGTGAATTAGGCTTCTTAACAGTGGTGGGTTGCTCCCGGTTTGGACCAGTTTGCGCGATCCTGTAGCAGTGTCGGTGTGACATCATTGAACTGGTTCTCTGTGACCAGGGACTGGGCCCTCCCACACACCCTGGCAAATTTTTGACCTTTATTTTGTTGTTTTTCGCCAACTGAATCAGCTGATTGCTGCGGCTGGCCACTCCTAAATCATTCTAAGCATGGGCAGAGCACACGTATGGCACACGTGCTGCCATGTGTGCTCTACTGCGCATACACTTTGCATGTGTGCACACATGCAAAGCGCACACAACAATCATTGGACTACAGAACTGGTCGTAAAGGTAAGTAGAACCCACCACTGCTTCTTAAGCTTTCTATAACATTTCACATCCTAGTTCTGCCTAGTTTGTCAGAGTTGTGTGTTTGTAATGCAACTGCCACTACTTAGTTTGCTAGAGACCAACTGCCTGGGCCTTCCTTTGGGTTTTCTACCTAGGGTCAATAGGGCTCCCTAAAATCTCTCTTTACCCATAAAATGGAGCTTACAACCACTGAGGAATAAGCCCTGGGCCACCTAGCTTCAAAGAATGATGATAGAACCTATTCCTGTTGGGAATAGTTTGAAGAAATATAAAAGCAGGTTCATTAAGTCCTCCAAAGTTCAATAAATGCTATAATTATGATTGAAAATGATTAATTAAAGAATGATCAGTTGATCACTTAAGAATAACTAAAGGAGGTCAGTATCAATCACACCTCAAAATAAAAATAACAGATGGAATTCATCACAAAACTAAAGCAATCTGTTCAAAAGTCCATAGAAGAACTTCCCAAAGTCTCATTATCTCGCATGCCCACAGGTTCCAAAACATAGGCTATTAGAAAGAGGGAACTTTGAAAGGTGTTTTTTTAACTCCTTTTCCAAAAAGGAAGGAAAACATAAGTGTCATTGAACAGAGTTACCGGCATCCAATCCCTGAGATATATAGGTCTCTCTTAACATTTCTACCCTATGGTGCTTCCCTATCAGGCCTTTAATGTCTAAATCTTCCCTAGCCTTTAATGTCTAAATCTGCAACCATTGAAGAGATTTATTCACCATTGAAAGCTTCAGTCTATTTCAGTATTTTCAAATTTATTATTGAATTCCCTGCCAATATTGCACGTTATATTTTTTTCATATCTCTCTGCTATTTTCTATTTCCCCATATGCTATTGATTTGGTGCCAATTTTCTGCTCTTTAGTAGGGATTACTATTTTTTTCTACTAAGAGCAGTCTTTCTCTGTGTAGCTTATTCCAGGTGAATTGCAACTTCAATGCCCCCAAATTCCCAGCAAATCTAGGCAGGTTAAATGAGAAGTCTGGGATTTCTTGTCCTAAACAACAAATTTTAATTTTAATTTTTAATGTTTTTATAGTATTTTTAGTAGCTTTTAGTCAGTTTTATTTAGGTTTTTATTGTTATCTATGGTTATTTTTAAATTACTTGTACACCATCCTGAGTCCCATTTGTTGGGAGAGAGGCAGTATAGAAATGTAAATAATATTAATAATATTAATATTAATAACAACAACAACAACAATAAACAAAGTAAAATGAACAAAAATATGATTTGGGACTCTGGTTTAAATGATTCTAGCCAATTTACAATGTTACAGTATGCCCTAAGGCAAATTTAGCATTATCTACATTCTCTGTGGTTCAAAGAGTATAAATAATACAGGTGAGACAGCATAATTGCAGAGCTCCCATAACTGACTTCTTGATTAATCCTAGGCAATCTGAATTACATGGTGATTAAAAGATCTCTCTAATCCTACTTCATGGAGTGGTTTCTAAATGTCTTGTTGCCTTCAGGTTAAAAAAAGAAGGCCCTAAAAGGAAATTAGTTCTCCGTGTAGATAAAAATGTCCATGAAAATCATTACCAAGTTATATTCAGCTTTTGTTACAAGCCTGCCAGTAGCCTCACATGCTCCATATATTTTTTTATTATATGATTCCCAAGGAATATTATAAACTCTGTCTTTTTGATCAGTGGAAGCCAACTGCTTTTTTTAATGGGGCAAAGATATCAAAGGATGAGGTACAGCCAAATTTTGCAGTTTGTTTTTGGGAGAAATTTAGTATTTTGTATACAATATGGGCCACTAACTGAAACAAAGGCTGAGTACTATATTTTCATCCGTATTTTACAAAACATGCCAAAAAAGAAATCACCATCGTGAATTGGCGATTTCAGTGGTGTGATGTGGTTACCAAAAGGTTAGATTAAAGCTACAACCTACATGTGACCCAAAGTCTACTTATTGCCCTGCCTTAAGCAAGCACTCAATGGAGGAGCCAAACTGTTGATGAACTACATTAGAAAGATATGGTTTTTGCATAATACTGGGGAAAGAAAATATTTTTATATAAACAAAACAAAACAAACAAGTCATAGAACAAAACCTACAATTATCATGACACCTGCATTTGTATATACTAGGAATTTCTCTTTATAAATACATCTAGTTCTTATATCTTTCACTACAGCAACACACTAGGTAATAAAATAATATGTCAAAGGAAAAACACTTTACTCATGTATTATTTTTATTCCAAATAGAAACCTAATCAAATTTATTGGTTTTGCTTCTTGAAAGAAATATATCTAGCAGTTCCATCGTAAGCACTGCTTTTCAAAACAAATCTTATAGAAGTTAAGTAAAAACCACATGGTTTTTTAAGATGGTACTTGCATTGTTTCCTCAACCTGTTAGAGACAGAATCTAGCGCAGGAGTGGGGATCAATGTGGACTTCAAATCCCAGAATTCCAGAGCCAGCCATGCTCAGTCATAAAGGGCCCATTGTTCGCTACCCCTGATCTAGCATGTGCCACAGAAAATTTTTTAACAGTAACCTGGGGACACAGATATTAATTAGAGTACTTTTTAAAGAAAAAAACCCCAATGTTTCTATGTTATTGATGGGGATTCAATTTTGGATGCTACATTTTATATTTTGCAATCATCTAGGCTAGCAGCAATATCTTATTACTATGCTCCTCCTAAAGGAGACAGCAAAAATAACTATTGCCAGAAGTGGTAATTTCGACAAAAGACGGAAAGGAAACGTTTTAAAATTGAGAAACAGCAGCAAAGTGGAGGAAAACTCCCACAGATCAGAAAAGTACAGCATTTTTGATCTACTACAAAACTCATTCTCGCAAAAAAGATGATTCAGAATAATGATCAAGTGTCTCTGCTGGTGCTTGCTGCTTTTCCCAGACTTATCTTTGAACAGGTAATAGGACAATAAACAGCTGAGAAGCTTGCAAAACCTTGGAAGCTTGAAATGCCCATTTATGGCAAAGTGTATGTGGAAGGCTTCGTAGACGAAGTGGCATTCTTAAACATGCCTTAAAATAATGCAGTAATTGACATCCAAGCCTTAAAGACAAACCAACTGATTCAAAATATCAATCAGGCAGTTCCCTTCAACGCTCTTTTGCAAAACAGAAACATGTTAGGTAAACGGAGAAGGAACAGCACTAGGAATGTTAGACTGGGTTTATTTTAAAAATCTAAATAAAACTTTCAGGGAAAAGAAAAAAGAAAATCTCAAAAGGAAATGAAGGGACACATACCCAGGTCCAAAGCGAGAATCGGATACCTGCATAATAGTATATTAAGAATCTAAGCATAGTATATAAGTATCATTGTGATGAAGTAACATATTGTACTAATACTGAGTTAATACAGTATGTTTAAATTTAATAATCCATTAAAAATTGAACTTCTGTTGTACTAACATTTTATGGATATACTTTAAAGTTTTTACAAATGTTGGTTCACTTATTTACTGTCCTATATCTTTTTTTCTCATTTTATTAACACTGCTATATTTTTAATTGTACTTCATGGGTTCTAGTTGTTATACTTGGCCGTATAATTATTTTATACAGTATATAAAATTTTATTATCATTTGTACATAATATATGTATTATACACAATATCTGAAAAAGCATACTCACTGGTTCAATGACAGCTGCTTCTCCTTTCTGTCCCTTTTCTCCATATGCATGATGGCCATTCACCTATCAAATCAACGCACAAATAGGATATAGGTAACAACAACAACAACAACAACAACAGGTCCTTGGAAAGGGCTCATGGGTAGTCACAAATGCTAAATTCAGTATGGCTGCCTGTATAAAGAACCATACTATTTATTAATATTTAAACACCTTGTTTTTGAGAACTTTCTGAGTGTTAGAATTTATTGCTCTTTCATTCGATCTTCACAAAACTTAAAACTGAAGCATGTCATAAGCCTGAATGCTTTGATCTGTTCTTAATCTGCAAGTGAGTTCCTAAATTGCATGGGAGATTAATACGCCTTATATCAATACAAGCTTCTATCCAGCCTTAACTACACTGACAGAAACTCAATCCTATCTGGGAGTTGCCTGGGACAGAACTTTGAATATCTGCATATAAAGCGTGTGATTTACTCTTAATCAACGAAGTAGTTCCCCATATTAACAAACTGATAAACAAAATAGCTTAGCCGAATCCATCCAAATCAACAGCTCTGATGTAAACATCCATTGAATGTGGTCCCTTTCTATGTAGTATCCATGAATATTAACAGGGGACTGCAGTCTGTACTACAAGGGTCTCTTACGATAACAAGGTTTTCTCCTTTAAAAAAGAAATCCTGAAAACTACTTTTCTAAGAGTTAAATCTGTGATTTTGAGTTTGTAACTGTTAACATTTTTTTGTTTTATAGATTCAAAAAAGATTATGGCAGTCTCGTTTTTATATATGTGTGTGTGTGTGTGTGTACACAGGTTTAAGTTTATTTACTGAAAGAGTTGTGGGAATTAAGCAGTCATAAACACAAATGGTTTGTAAATACAAATTCTATATTCAGCCATTTGTGCATGCGGGAGCAGACATCCACTTATTTACAGTCTTACTTATTTACAAGTAGTCCTCATTCTATGGGCACTACTGAGCCCAATGTTTCCATCAATAAGCAAGGCAGTGGTTAAGTGAATTGTGCTCCATTTTATGACCTTTTTTGTCACTGCTGTTAAGCAAATCTTTGCAGTTGTTAAGTGACATGCAGTCATTAAGCGAATCTGACTTCTCCACTGACTTTGTTTGTGGGAAGCTAGCTGGGAAGGTTATATAAATGGTGATCACAAGGCAACACAACACAACATGTGAAGTGGATGAGAACTCCCAAATTCAGAGTTCTACACATACTAGGTTATTTTTTTGAAAATCAGTTTTTTAGCCAAGTTGGGTTTTTTTTATGGAAGTATACACAGGTAGTCCTCACTTAACAACCACTCATGTAATGACTGTTCAAAATTTCAAAAGGATTTCAAACGCATTATTAACAATCCATCTCTGAAGTTATGTTTGCCATGCTTGAAAACTGGCTCACATTTACAATTGGCTGCAGTTTCAATGTGACCACAATTTGCAACAGTTATCCTGGTTTTGGGGCAAAAATCACCAGCTGGAGAACGGAGGTTCACTTAAGCAACACGTGCCTTGCTTAACAACCACACAATTCTCTTCATAATTGTGGTGACTGCCTTGAGATTGTCATAAAAAGCAGCTGTGAAATCAAGTCAGGGCCCATGGTGACCCGCAATGCCCGCAATGCCTTATGACCAAAATTCAGACCTCAATTGTGATTGTTAAGTGAGTACTACCTGAAAATATTCCCGTTCCATTTTCCACCTCTAGTTAAATAGTAAAAAATATAAACACCCATATTAAAAAACAACAACAACTGTTAGCCATTCATTCATCTTTGAAGACTGTCTTGGATGTATCCAACTTACGATTGTTTCTGTGATATCAGTCTCTGCAGGAACTCCAGGCCCAAACTCCTCATTAGGAAGACTGGTTGGCTTCTCTTCATATTCATAAAAATCATATTCGCCTAAATCTCCATCTACCACAACTTCAGCTTCACTGTGGTCTACTCCTCTGTTTCCATAATCTGTTTCCTCATTAATGTTAGTTTTTGAATTATAATCCTCTCCCGTTACGTATTCTTCAGTAAATGCTTCTTCAACAGGAATATGCTATTCATATAAGCCGTAGAGGTTTTGAGGAATAGGACGAATATGCGGATTATAGTTAGTAAAGCAATGTAAGCATTCTGCAGATTTTAATATAATGGTTTGCAAAGTAAAACGACGTCTTTTAACTTGTTTCTGAAAAAATTAGAAGCCGGTTTTTCAGAGTTGTTAAAAGAATGCTCCAACATACATAGTTATCTGAGATAAAATTAATTCTTTTGAAGATTTGTACTTTATCATTTACGCATATATTAAACAAAATCCTCTAGTTAGATTATTTAATGAGAAAATTCTCACTAGTCCAATTTTTTTAATTGATTTTTTCAGGGATGCCATTCCTAAGAGATAACTATGGTAGTGTCTCTGTGTATGTTTATTTACCAGAGTTACTTCTAAATTTTTATGCTTGGCTTCACACATATTAATGTCAGTAAAAGTGTTCAAAATATGTACCAAGGTCTAATAAGATATTGATTAATGCTATGTAGCTGTCATGTCCTTATGTCCTAAAATGACTTGCCAAGTGTTTTAAAGGAATTTGCAGATGTCATCCCCAAACCCTTTCTTTATCTTTGAGAAATCATGGAGAAAAGTATCATGCCAAAAAACTGTAGATAGGCAAATGTTCTTCTTAAGACTTGAATAATTACAGAGTAATCATCTTGACACTGATACTAGATTACCAGCATACTAGATAGATACTAGATACCAACATCGGTTTGTCAAGAACAAGTCATGCCAAACCAAACTGATCTCATTTTTGGATAGAATGATCAGTTTAATAAACCATGGAAATGTGATAGATCTTCTGTACCTGACTTCAGCAAAAGATTTGTTAAAATTTCCATGCTCAGCGGCTAAGATGCTGAGTTTGTCATTTGAAAGGTCGACAGTTCAGCGGTTTGAATCCCTAGTGCTGCATAATGGGGTGGGGTCCCATTACTTGTCCTAGCTTCTGCCAACCTAGCAGTTCAAAAGCACATAAAAAATACAAATAGAAAAATAGGGACCATCTTTGGTGGGAAAGTAACAGCGTTCCGTGTGCCTTTGACATTTAATCATGCTGGCCACATGACTACAGAGATGACAGCTGGCTCTTTGGCTTTGAAACAGAAATGAGCCCCACCCACTAGAGTCAGGAATGACTTGCACATATGTGAAAGGGGAACCTTTACTTTTACCAGTAGAGAAAAAGGGGAAATTTCCTACAAATTTTGACACAAGTTTAATATTTTTATCTATCAAATTTAAGCAACACCCATCTCACTATCTAAGTGACTCTGGGCAGTTTACAGCTAAAAATATTCTTTAAGCAATTGTTCTCAATGGGTAAATATACGTATACCACACTAGAAAAAAGAGTTGAATAGCAGAGCACAGGGAGGTATAGACAATGTGAACCAGGATTTAGAAAAATGGTACTATCAAATTTGCAGTCGGGGAAAAAAAAGGGACGATTTAAAGAAAATTTAGGAACATTCAGGAGACTCTTGTAAAGCCAGAACATGAGTAAAAACTACTAACATTATATTTAATAATGGCAAACACAAGATCCTTTTAGGATAGAAAAAAATTAAAGGCATGAATATCGATTGTGAGGGGGAAGGATCTTGGGTAACAGATATACAAAATGGATCAGACTGTCTTGGTGGATCATCAGCTGCTAATGAGACAACAGTGTAAGGCAGAAGTTGTCAAGCTGTGGTCAACAATGGGGGGAGCACAATGTTGTCACAAGAGGTCCACAAATTTTTTAAAAAACGTATATGGAACAGTTGGAGGAGGTTGGCATGTTTAGTCTGGAAAAGCAAAAGCTGCAGGGAGGCGTGATAGATGTCTTCAGGTATTTGAGGTTCCTCTAGAGAAAATAGGGCAGAGTTTTTTCAGGACAGGACAATAAATGATTAATTTAAGTTACAATGAAGTAGATTTTAGCTGGCAGTGAGCAGGAGGGGGGAAATGTAATGGTAACAATTGTTCAAAATGGAGTAGACTGCTCTAAAATGCAGAGGCCCCTTCTCCATTAGAGGTGAATAAAAGGGAAGTTGCAGTCATGGATTCTTATACCAGGTGGAGTTGTACTAGATAATCTGCAGGGCCCTGTCCAATCTTTCATTCTCTGAATATACAATACATTTTTGTTAAAATACTGAATCCACGTGGACTTAAAGCAGAACAGATGAAAGCTAAGTCTTTTTATCTGAATGCACTGTTTTGCAAAATCTTAAACTTATCCAATTTTATATCCTTGATAAAGAAAACATTGTTCAATATTGATGGAACACAAAAAGCCGCTATCACGGAAGATAGCAACTCTGAAAGTTCTGATTGAGAGCTGTGTGAAACCAAGCATTAAAATGTTAATCACTAGCATTAGTTAAATAGCATTTTCTTCAATATGCAGACAAGTTTGCTTTATAGAATACAACCAATCAAGCCCCATAGTAAATGTATCTGCTTTAGCAGAATCCAAAAACTTTAGAAACTTATTGCTTAAAATCTCTCTTTTTCCCCGCAGTAGGGCAATATTTATGAACCACATTATACACATTCATAAATATCAGCTGATTATGTGCAGTGAGAAATGAGCAGATATCAGCCATAGAAAGTTTAAGGCTAATTTTCAATAAAGCTTTTGATTCATAGCCTAAAGAAAGATACATTTAGTGCATATTTTTCAAATGCAGTTGAATTGCAAACTGGAGGTATAGAAACAAATATCCCTAACCAGGAAATGAGAACTGGACTTGACAAAAGTTATTTGTACTAGGAACCATATGAGCAGAGCAGTAGACATCCAGATGCTTATCTTCATGGTGCTGTGCATCTAGATATCATAGTCACAATCTACTTAACATCACTCAATATTTGGTTATAAATGAAACTGTAATAGAAATGTGAATAATTTGACCCTCTTGTACATAGCCATGTGACTATTCTCAAGACTCTAGTAACCATCCACTAACAATGTTTTTATCTCTCTTAAGTAGGAGACTCAATTGGTGTACATCTTGTCTATAATGACTACTGGGGGAAAAGAAAACCCTAATACTTCCTTTTGTGCCACTGAAATCAAATCTATGGGCAACATCTTACATCATGCTTAGGTATCCTTGAGCTTTGCTTGGCCATTATTGAATGTTTTGTATGACATCCAAAAGTGTATGTGATTGCATTCCTACAGAAAATAGGAATATCTTGAAGTCATTTCTCAGGTAAAGACCGAATGTGACTGTGAAATACCACAAAACTGGATCTCAGATATATAACACATGTGACTTTAGTCTTTAACTGTTCTCTTAAATGACATTATTTATTTATTAGATATATTTTTTTTAAAAAAAATCCTGCCTTTATTACTTTGTAAGTAACTCAAGGAGGTAAATGCATATATAATACTCCTTCCTCGTCCTGTTTTCCCCACAACCATCCTGTGAGGTGGGTTGGGCTAAGAAAGAAGGACTGGCCCAGAGGAACTTTCATGCCTAAGGCAAGACTAAAGTTCATAGTCTCCTGGTTTCTAGGCCAGTGCCTTAACCACTACACCAAACTGGTTTTCTGGCTTACTGATAATGGCATGGTAATATTTTTTTGCTGATGAAAATCTTTGAAATAGCCATGTCTTTATATTTCTCTATTCTTCATTATTTATTGATTTATTGAATTTATACTGTCACCTATTCGCCCAAGGCGACGTACAGGATAAAAGATCACATTTGAAACAATAAAAACTAACAAAAAAGAATGAAATAAGTTATAATACGATTACATTGTACTATAAATAATATAGTACAATGTAAAAAAATCACCCACCCACCTCCCACCCAATCGGGCCCAGTGACAGAAGATCACAGGATCCATTTAAAGGGCTCCATCCCGCTCCGGGTTGCCCAGGTGCGCTGGCAGAACCAGTTCCTCGGCGCCTTCCGGAAGAGTACCTCATTACCTCATTTCGTCCAGTTGTTCGAGTAGGAATCGCAGTCTGGTAAGCTTCAGTTCCATAGTCAGATTCAGCCACATTATACTCATGATACTCATCAACAACGTTGGCCTAATTTGAAAGAAAAATAGTACAAAGTTAACAGGCAGGGGGAAAAAGGAAAACGCTTAAGGACAATTTCTGTTTAGCCAGATTACAATATTAGCCTGAAGTGTTTTCATCTACTAAGGGTTAGCGCTACTGGTTGTCATCATCACAGATCTTCCAAGCTCAGTCTAGGAGAGATCTTGATTATTTCTGAGCTACTTTTACCCCTATTTTTCCTCTGGCTGCAGCTCGAGAGCTTTTCTTCTTCTTGGATGGCAGTGTTTCAGATTTTTTGAATTTGGACTTTTGGGGGTTGTTCTTTGAGCTAGCGATCCCTGTCTCCTTCTTCCTCTTCTTCTTCTTTGGGGCTTTGTTCTTTCTCTGAAAAAGGGGGTGAAAGATGGAATGGGAGAACATAAACAAACAACAGGGGAAGAGCAGTAAGACACGAAAGACATCAGGACGAGCAAGGGAGGACAAATAATGGTTTCCTGTCAATTGCCCTGGCTGCTGCTGTTGAAATTAAAATGAGCTTTGGTGGACAAAGAGGAAAGGAAAGCAGAGAGAGTGAGCTTGATCAACAGTAAGACACCATGGGGACAAACCATCAGACAGACAGGACGGACGGACGGACATCAGACAAGATGTACACCACGTGCTGTTACCTCAGTGTATGCTACAGTCTCGTCGTATAGTGGGGGCCCCTCTGTTACAGTTTCAAGGTCTTTATAATCTTTATAATCTGGATCCCCATAGTCATAGTCATATTCGATTAAATCTTCGGTTGCATACTAAATTGCGAAAGGGAAAAATACCAGGCATTGGTGCATTAGTGGCAGGAAGCTCTATTAGCAGTCCTGGGAAGCTCTTTCTCATGCTTCCCTTTGTACTTGGAAATTATGGTTACGCAATTAAGATATCAGAAACATAGTAGGATTTTTTTTCAGAAGGGACTGATTAAAAAAGCATTTTTTAACTTTACAAATTGAATTAAAAAGGGGGGCAAGGCGACTTTTTTCTTTGCTAAAATATGACTGAAGGTTAGCATTTTACTATAAGTGTTACGATGCGAAATGGGAAAACTCACTGAGGCCCATTTGCCATGGCCGGCTCACCATGTGACAACTCACCATGGTCGTGGAACAACTCACTGTGGGACAAATCAACAACTCAATTATTTAAAATATTTTTTAAAAAAATATTATAATTTTTGCCATTCACATTTCATTCTGTCCCTCCTTTCACATTCTTTCTTTAATGCTTCTATTCGACCTCTTCTTCCATATTAGTGTAACTCTTGTCTGTGGAAAGTTGTCCCTGTTATGAGTTGGCCATGGCAAGTTGGCCCCTAACGGGTTGGCTGCAGCAAGTTGGCTGCAGTGAGTTGTCCTAGACTAGTGATGGCAAACCTATGGTGCACGGAGCCATAGCAGTGAACACATGACCGTTGCCCTAATTCAACTCCACCATGCATGTGTGCACTGGCCAGCTGATTTTTGGGCTTTCTGGGCCCACCGGAAGTCAAGAAACAGGCTTTTTCCAATCTCCGGAGGACCTCCGGGTGTGTGTGGGAAAGGCCATTTTCACCCTCCCCAGGCTCCAAGAAAGCCTCTGGAGCCTGGGGAGGGCAAAAAACAGGCCTACCCAGCACACCATGTCATCACTTGCAAAAAGTGCAGGGGGATCACGTGTGCATGCACCGGAGGTGGGCTCATTGAATTATGGGTATGGGCACCCATGCAAGCAGCTCCTCCACATTCCCAACACTTTTGGCATGCGACAGCAAAAAGGTTAGCCATCACTGTCCTAGACCCTTACATGGAATACCTTTGTATTAAATATATGTAAAAACTTATCCTAAGCTTTTGTGTTGCTTAATGCTATTGTTATGTTATTATTAAACTGAGAAAATCTCCCAGCTAGACATGTATCTTACTAGATGCCATAAAATAAGGATTAATAAATGTAATCCTGGGTTACAAAAACAGTGCTAAATCTTTTACCACCTGAACAGTTCCCCATATTTAGCAATATATTTAATTCAGATCACCAGTTTCTAGAAGTATTAGCAGCATTTCAAGAGGGATTTTGGAAATGCTATATGATGCCTTCAAGTCATTCCTCGCTCCTAGGTATGATTGGACTATTTGTTGTACTGAAATTTTCTTGGCAAGATGTCAGAAGTGGCTTGCTGTTGCCTTCTTCCTAGAGCTAAGATAGAATGATTTGTCCAAGGTTGGCTATGTTCCTAAAGTGGGACTAGAACTCCTAATCTCCCAGTTTCTAGCTTGGTGTCTTAACCACTACACCAAACTAGTACTATTATTATATGGCAAGCCAGTTTGGTGTTGTGGTTAAAGCACCAGACTAGAAACTGGAAGGCTGCTACATTCCAGTCACTCTCTTTTAGTTCTAGAAAGCAAACAATGGCAAGCCACTTCTGAAATCTTGCCAAAAAGATGCACGGACTTTTCCAAGCAATTTGCTGCTGTCAACGCTGACTCATAAATGACCCCAAAAAAAGTTATATGAAAAAAAAAAGAAAAATAAATGAGACATGAGTCATTTTCTGGCATCAGGGTTTGTCCCTTTTATTTTGACCTCCATGTGTAACTGAGAAAATTCTAAATTGACACTATAACCATGTCATGCTGAGTTGTGCGATTCAAAATGCCATGATGTTAAAATTCAGAGGGTAAAACACTACTGTTATGAGTAACAAAGGGAGGCAATATGACAGCAGATGTGAACTGCACATAATTCAAAGATACAGTATAAAGGCAAAGCATGGAAAATTTAATCTAGTCTCACATGGAATGAATCCATATTTTTCATCCCAGTTATTTAGACTCTTGTTTGATCTAAAGATACCTACCCACAAAATGTGGACTTCATCCAAGTAATGTTATTGGTTAAAAGACCATAACAGGAGAAAGGGTTTTCCTCCCTTGATATAGTAGAAGTACCTATTATGCCTCAAGCCATTACATGTTCTTTGTAATAAGTTAAGATTGACATTTTAGACTTGCCTCCAAACTCTTTTACCGACAAACGTTATCTGAAGATGAAATGTATTTCTTCAGTGTCTTGTAATCTCAGCAGGTGCAATGTTTTACAAAGGAAAACAAGTCAATTTTAAAAGAAACATAGTTTGTTTTAAGGCACATTTGTCACATACTAGCAAACAAGAAAATAATTTATTTAACAAGCTTCAAAGAACTGTTTAGCAAAGGTTGCTTGAAAACAGACATTAACTTTAATGAACTGACTCTTTACCAACTGTTCCTTTTTGAAAACCAACAAATGAAAAGAATCAACCCCAAATAAATTCAGAAAGGAAATAGTAACACACAGTTTTAGAAGTTTTGAAATCAAATTAAAATTCTGAAAATAGATTCTTACACCTATATATATATATATTTCTGAATATGTTTCCCCACCACCACCCATCATAGCTGAGTTTCTGAAAGCTGTACTAACAGATGACTAAGACATTGGGACCACAAAGGAATGTAACACCTCAATGTCTTTTTTCTTTGACTACTCAGCCAAGAAAGCTCAATTGCATGCATTCATGGGCTCATGTGGGCAAACAAACAAAAATGAATGAAACTATCACTAACAGAAACTTCATTAAATTCAGTATAATTATTTTATGAAGCAGGTAAAGAAGAAAAAAAGAGATGGAGAATGCCTTAATGGCTATTCTAAGGTACCCAGCTGAATTACACAAGTTTTCAACAAATCAAATCAGTTTTGAACCAAACTAGGTGAAAGTTATGTGTGTTTAAATTCCCAGCCCTTGTGTGTAAAATTCTTTTGGAAATGAATACATAAGGGGTGGGATGTCTTTAAGACAAGGCTGAAATCCCTGTCTAATCCATCTTTTGAGATGCTAATGATCAAACATATTAATGCATGAAAACAACCTTCTTTAACACGTCTGCCTTAGCTAAGGCAACTCACTAAGTATTTCAGACTAGTCTAAGAAGACTTTAAATAACATAACATAACATTTTAAAAGTAAATAATATGACCATCAAACCACATAGCCAACTAGTCATGAATAAGGCTATACCTTCAATAGCAGACTCTCCCTAGGGAGCATACATTTTATCTGGGGGGGGAAATGGGATGCTTCTACACAGGAATCTTAATATATTTTTTTAAATTTTGTGTCCTGTGTAGAATTTGATTTTAAAAAATGGGGATGTCTTCCTCGAGATGGAGGCTATAAATAACAATCTATATACCATAAAAATTATAAATTAGAAACCAAGGGCTTTATTTATCACTGAGCTACTATACAATAAAAGAGTTATTATTTCTTTCTAGCACTCGGTTGAGCTATTACTCAGCATTTTTAAAAGACCTACCAAAATTTAATATTATTTCTATTAACAATGAGAGGATTTGTCTGATTGAAAAATTAGCAACTGCTCCAGACTGTGCCAATTTGGGGGGTTAATAAAATTGGGGGCTAGAAGCAGTTCTTTGGAGACCATGAAACAAACGGAAACATTGACTGAATAAAATAAAACAGTGCCAAGTATGCTGATTAAAAACACACACAAAAAAGGCACAGTAAGTAAATTGATATTCATTTTAAGGCCTGTCAGGGGCACATTTTGAAAAGCTATTCATTCATAAGAGTCAGGAAGATACATTCCCTCCCCAAAGAAAAGGATATTTAGAAGGCAGAACTGCAGCACCATCAAGTGAAAAATATGCTGTTTAGTATTTCAGCAAAGTATCACTTTAAAAAAGACATTATGTTTATTCATTATATTCACTACATATTTCTATGAGGACTTTGTGAAATGTAGCATACCTTTCCTTCTGTCTCATGTTTCTTCCCAAATTTATGAGCTGCCATTGATATTTTTATATAAGAGAGTCAGGAATTCAGTGAAGCAGTACGCTATAATGTACATTTTTGCCTCTCACTTAGCTTTGTCAACACACCTAAAGACACTAGACAGATTATTTTTGCTACCTAGATGCCCTGTCCAACAGTTTGCTAATTTGGAGCCAACAGTACTCCGCTTGAATGACCTAGGCCAGTGATGACTAACCTTTTTGCCATCATGTGCAAAAAGCAGGGGAAGTGTGGGATGGTTGCATACATGTGCGCCCACACTAAGGTGACCATCTGTCCCACTTTTCGCGGGATGGACATGCTTTTTTGTTAAAAGTCCCGCGTCCCACGAAGACTTGTTATTGTCCCGGCTTTTTTTAGGTCTTCCCGGAAGTGTTGTGCACAATGGGCGTGCACGAGCGCACCCATCCAGGACAGCACTTCTTTCCTCAGGAGGACTTCCTGCAGGTTAGCTCTGTCTTCTTTCTCTCTTCTCTCCTCCGTCCGG
>JANHFP010005191.1:196635-208981 GCA_032468135.1 Calamaria suluensis
TTTGGTGGGAAGGTAACAGCGTTCCATGCTTTAGTCATGTCGGCCACATGACCATGGAGACGTCTTCGGACAGCGCTAGCTCTTCAGCTTTGAAATGGAGATGAGCACCGCTCCCTAGAGTAGGAACGACTAGCACAATTGTGCGAGGGAAACCTTTACCTTTTTATGGCTGCTATAAATCTCTGTGCTTATTATTTTCAGGCTCTATCATGAAGGATGAAAATAGGAAGTTAAACAGACTGTATTAAGAGATCCCTCATTTTGTTTTGGTTTGAGTTAATCATCTGGCTTCAAGGCAAAACCTACAATAAGATAACTGACAAATGCTCTTGGAAAGATAAATGTCATAAATGGCAATGAAAATTCTCCCTTCCCTTTCCTTATTCACATCAAATGTGATCTGAAGATCTAGGGCACCGTATGACTTAAATATTACAGATTATAGAAACTAAACTTCAAAAATATTTCTGACCTGTGAACTCAAGGACAGAACTTCTCCATTATTCATTAAAGAAGTCCAGTCTTTTCAAGCTCATGCCCAAGTGTGAAAAAAGTATGTCTGGCCTTATTTTTTCTCTGTGGAGGCCTGTGAAAGATCAGACTCCTTTAATGAACAGCAAAGAAGTGCCATACTCAGGTTGGGCAAGGGCCACTGTAGTTTTTCCTAATTGTTTTCAAGGCATGTCCACTCCTATTAAATGTTCTATCAAAGGGGAAATAAATTATGAATACTGTACACATTTCTTCCCTTTGTATTTCCCTATCAAGAAAAGAACATCCTGCAATCTCTTTTGCACAGTTACGAGTTAGTTACATAAATACCTTCTCGATAAAATAAAAATGTATTTTTGTGGCATTTCATTTTAAAATTTCTTTTTGTATACTATTGATTTCAGTTCACCAATAGAGCAATTTAACATGTGCAGAACATGCAATTTTTTTCTATTGTAATCTACAGAACTTGACATGATCACAAATATAAATATATCTTTATTTATATTTGCTTGCTAAGTAACAGTCACTATATTGATGTCATACCTGCAGTAAGCGCAATGTTAAGATTCAGATCTGATCCAGAGAAGGAAGAATGCAAAAATAAGAGTTCAGACTCTGAATGCTTTCAATAAGTCTACCGCAAACACAACCAAGTTTGAATCCAATCCGGAGTATACACTTGCTTTCTTAATGACTATGATTCTGAAATGAATGTGCATTCACAAACAGATTGTGTTGCTCAAACTTCAAATGTCCATCCTGGTGCAGGCAGTCCTGAGAATAAACAGCTCTTTACAATCTGGTAACTTCATTGAAACTGGAACAAGTAGCATGCATGGAATTGTATTGAGCAATTCTGGGAGAAAATATGTTTATGGGAATAGGTATGCCATTTGCTCTGCCAGCCTGTTGGAGTGGCAGATACTTGTTTCTGTGGTCAGAACCCATGGGAATTTATACTGCTACTTTGCTGACTTTCAGAAGTAACCAAAGAACCAGATTTCTCTTTTATTACTGCCAAATGTATATTGCCTCCAGTTCACCACCAATTTTCCCTCTTTCTCCTTAAAACATGTGATCATCCATCAGGTGGTGAAGTTGGGACTTCATCCCTGAACATAAGGAATTAAGGCCCATCAAAGTTTGCCCATAGTGATGCTGTTGGCTTTTCCTTTCAGCTTTCCTTTTAGCTACAGGATTCCTGCAGAGTGTACTATTATGTCTGGTCACAGCTTTAAATGTTAAGTAAACAATCCATGTCCCATTGGGTCCTCATTTCAGAGATATTTCCTTACCTAAACAGAGAAACAGAATGACCATGGGTGAGCGAAAAAGCAATGGGAATAGGAACAATTTCCAACTTCCTGCTGGCTTCCCCATTGAGTTTCATTGTGGGAAGCTAGGAGGAAACATCAGAGATGCTGCCTTCCCTTACTACCAGGCAAATGAGTGACTGCTTCTGGGTGGGAGAGGGATTGAGGGTCTGCCTGGGAAATTATCATGGAATGTTGAAAATGAAGATCACATGGCCACAGCAGCAGGGCAGCAGCATCTAATAGCATTGAAGCCACAGCTTTCCCAAATTATATCATGGAGCCTGGATTTTGAACATATTCTGCAAGTTAGCCCACTTGGGGAGCTTGGTTTGAAATCTGTGTCTCTATGATTCACCGTTTTGCCCAATTAAAATAGTACAGGAAAAGTACTATTGTATGGCTATATCAAGCATGAGCGATATAAATTTCATCAGTTGGTAGGAAATGTGCATCCCAGTTCTGCACACTGTACACAAAAAAAGAGGAAATGTGTCCTAATGTACCAGCCTAGCTTAGGGCTGCTTTACAAGCCTCTTGGTTAATTCACAAAAGTGGTGCACTTACATATGGAGCCCATGTGCTACTTGTACCTGATGGGAAGATAATGACTTGCAGTTGGTTCAATGGGTCGATGTTCATCTACCATCCCATAAGATGTTATTGGAAATGAATGGGTAGGAAATATGAATCACCACAGCCATTGTGGCTGTTGTTCGCTTAGCTTTTAATGTGTCTCCTGCATACACCACAAAAAAGTGGTGATCAAATTAATTTAGTTTCATTAACATTTAAATTGCATTGTGCCACATTAAAAGGTACCTTCTGTCGGCAAGCTTTGGAGGCTGCTACCCCTTAATTCATTGCAGAATCAAAACTGCAGCCAACCTTAATGCTCAACATAAATGCACATTCCAATTTGCTGACAATCATTGTTGCTGTTAAGATTGGGGCATAACTCTAACATTGAATGATTTAATATGGAATGAGGAGGCAAGACCACATACACAGATACATATTCACTGTCTTCTAACCATATCAAGAAAGTTAGATCTGTGCCAGGTGCATAATTCCCAATTCCCATTTTTCTTCACTGGCACTGAAGACTTTTGATACTGTCATTCTCTACGTCTAATCTACCATGACTTTCCTGCATTCAAAATTAAACCTTAGGAATATATATGTGGCAAAGCTCATTTCAAAAAATTGCCTAAAGCCGTCAGAAAATAACATTAGACAAGGATTTATATGTCATACTATTTGCAGAAAACAACATAAAATATGGCTATGATTTATGGGTCACTTTGGTTTTATTAATTGATGGTTACTTGTCAAACTGTACATAAAACCATCAGCAGAGAAAATAACAATTTTATTCTCAAGTTCCAAACTTGCAGTAAAAATAAATGAAAACAATAAATCCTTCTGGATCTTGAAGTCAACATTTCTACGGAAAGCTCTGCAAAAGGATGTAAGGTGTGTAGTTTATTTAATTATATATACTTTATTTCTCTACCGCTATCACCTACAATCATCCCACTCAAAGGCTTTACAATTTTATTTAATTATTACATTTATATGCTATCTTGAGTTAGTCTGGGCAGCTACATTAATAATAAAATACAATCATAAAAGGTATGCATTCATAATAAAAAAGGGATGGGATAAAAAACAAAAATTAGGAGAAGTTTGCGGAATGTAAACACCACCACTGGGAAAGTCGATTGATAAGCAAACATAAAATGACATTTTGCAAGTCTGCACATTTTGCAAGAATCTACCATATTAGAAATTACTTATGTTCTATAACTAAATTCAAGTTCTGTTAAATTTAATCAGCAGACTCATAAGAACGGAACAAATCCAATGAAATGAATTACAGTTGTGATCTTATGTCTACTTTCTTTAAGGTAATGACTTTGACATAATGAACTCAATATTTTCATTTCCACTGTATAGGCATGTACAAAATGGTACTGTAAATTAAACTTGGCAAAAAACTCAAAATCGTCACGTTAGTTGACACTATGCCTTGGCTTATTTAGCTTCTATTTCTCTGACATGGATAATTTCAACATGTCAGAAAATAATCCTGACATGCTGAATTAAAAACAACAACATTATTTTGTATCCGTTTGATGTTTCTTCAGCTATTACTTTGTACTGTTTTGTTAACCGGGGAGCATGCTATAGAGCCACATGGCAATCAAATTAAACGTCTGATTTCTTTGTCCAGATAGTATGTGCCTCTTCCTGGTTTACATGATTTCGTACTCTGGATTGAAGCTTGACTTCATGGGTCTGTTGAAATTAAAGGAAAATGAATTATTCAAAATATATATGATTGACTTCACTGAGTCTGCTCTAAAGATAGCTAATTTTGGATGTAAAGTATTTCATTTTATTTTGCAGAAGAAAAGTTCAATTAAGTTATTTTTAAATAATTTGTAGATGAAAATGAATTATTGTTGGGATCTTCACACATGCAGAAAACCCACTAAAGGCATTTCATCTGTTTCTAGATGTGGAATGGGTTCAAGCCTGTCAATTTGGTAGTCCGTGAGCAGGATACGTCACATGCAAGCCACGCCCACCCCGGCTCCGCAAAGCCAAAAAAATGTCACAATTCGTCACGATCCAGCCCATGATGTGATCGAGTTTGATACCTGCGGTTTAGATCTTCAGAAAAACCTGTTAGATATTACAGACAATCTATCATTTACAACCATTTGTTTACTGATTATTACAACAGCCCTGAAAAAAGTGACTTATGAACTGTCCTCACACTTATAATGATTGCCACATCCCCACATGGTCAAAATTGAGTTGTTTGGCAGCTACCATATGTTTACAACAGTGTCCAGTGTCATGTGATCACCATTTGCAACCTTCCGTCAGCGTTCCAGAAAATCTGTTTCCTCCAATTAAGAACTCCAAGACAGGCATTTCTCAAAATCTCATTTATTAGAGCAGGTATACTGGCACAGCAAGTGAGAAACTGAAACTGCCAGTTTCAGGTTTCTCATCAATTAGTCAATTCTCCAAAACCCCATACTCCTTCCATTGGTTGAATCACATTCCCCAATCACTAGTTGATGGAAGGCCCAAACCACACCTATGCTAGATGCTCTAAGATCTGGCCTTGACCGATGGAAGAGCATATGTTATGTCTAACCTAACTGTCTACTACACCCTCCTTCCTACTTTCCCACAGCTAGAAATTGGCAGCTTGAAACTTCAGGTGTAATATGGTTTCCAAGCTGACATCTTCCCAGCCAACCTCCAACCAACAAAGACAATGGGGGAAGCCACATTTGTTAACAAATGCAAGATTCATTTAACTGTTCCAGGAATGAAAGTCCATCCATTCAATTTCAGATGTTTAGCTTTGCTTTACAGATGTTACTATGAATTTTGTAGTTTGTAGGATGCAAAATGTTTGGCCTTTTCATTTTATGGATGTCCCTGACATTCCTTTCTAACAATATGTAAATAAGAATGCTAATAGATTTTTAAAAATGCAAAAGAACCCATGGGAACTAACTTTGCAGTAACTATATTATGGTTGATAACTACCCTCTTTGCAATTGATTAGAAATTCCTTTGGCATGGGAGGCAATATTTTTTCTAGCTTCAACCCCTGAAAGAAAAAAGTCATAAAGCAGCACTGAAGATTAAGTAAATGCTCATCTTAAGTGCACAAACTCTTGTACTTTCCAAGGAGACAAATTATTATTTATTAAAACTCTGTGCTGCAACAAAGGCAAATATGGCATATCAATAGTAAGAAATAAACCCTCTAGAGCAGTGGTCAAAAAACAGTGGTCCGTGGTCTGTGGACCACTGGTGGTCCTCGAGAAAATTTTGATGGTCCACAGAAAAAATATTTGATTTTTATTGCACTAAATACTATTTATCTTTTTTAAAAAATAACATTAATGGT
Source organism: Calamaria suluensis (assembly GCA_032468135.1). NCBI lineage: Eukaryota > Metazoa > Chordata > Lepidosauria > Squamata > Calamariidae > Calamaria > Calamaria suluensis. Next base: position 202,387 of record JANHFP010005191.1, read on the forward strand.
CCATGGGATTTAAAATTATGAATTTAGTGGTCCCTGAGGTCCGAAAGGGTGACTGTGACTCTAGAGTGCCAAATAATAATAATCCTCAAAATCCAGAGACAGGCCAATGTACAATTCAGAAGGAGAGCAACGTTCAAAATATATAAGATGGATGTGTGTGTGTTGTGCTCCAGCTTGCTGCTTCAACTCAAAGAAATGCAGACCAAAAGCTCAAAAATACAAAACTTTATTTGAGCGAATCCAACAAGCAGACATTCGAGACAACAATTAAAAATAATAACAGCGCTGGCTTCAGTGGGCCAGGCCAAGCTAAATAGCCTAGCCAATCCGAACACACCCTCCTCCACAACCAATCCACGTAGTTGCTTCACCAAAGGGAAAGTCGCACTCCTTCCGACGTCATCACTTCATGTCAGTAATCCTATTGCGGATCTCCTAGTGAAGCCCTCCACGCCACTATTACCACCACCGCACCTCGTGAGTTCCCCCCCCATCAGGAATACAGTTGAGCGGATCGAGTCTTGACAGTCTGGTCATCTCACCAGGGGTCCCCCTGTGGGAAATACAGTACATATGGTTAAGCAGAGATAACCTCGTCAATCCATTATAAAATTTAACGTTATAAAAGTTAAAACCACTACCACCTCACCCCCTCACCCCTGGATTTGACGGGAACCGCTGATGATAACACCGGCATAAATGGTCAGCTGTCACCTCTCCCTCCTTTACCCAAGACGCCTCCGATATAGGGTACCCTTTCCAACGTACCAAATACCATAACTTCCTCCTACTCCATTTCGAATCCAGTATCTCTGCCACTTCGTACTCATCCTCCCTCACAGACCCTGGGCATTGCCATTTCGTCTCCCCAGCCACCTTCAACAGTGATACATGGAGTACGGGATGAGTGCGGCCCAAATACTGCGGCAACCGCAACCGCACACTTACGGGGTTGATCACCCGTACGATGGGGAAAGGACCAATAAACTTCGGCCCAAGCTTCTTACACTTTTGCGTCACCCGTAGATATTTAGTGGACAGGTACACCAGGTCTCTGACCTTAAAGTCAGGACCTCGTACCTGTCGTTGATCTTCATACTGTTTAGCCACGTGGAAAGTCTGTGACAACGCCGTCTTCACCCCATCCCATGTTGCCCCCACCGAACCACTCCAATCATCGGGAGTCCTTCCTGATATCCTCCCAAATTCCCCTAACTCAGGGATCACCGGGAAGTCACGTCTATACACAATTTTAAACGGGGCCAACCCCGTACTACTATGCATGGTGTTATTGTATGCAACCTCAGCGGAAGTCAATAGTGGGGCCCACTCCGCCTGCTGATAGTCTATATATGATCACAAAAATCGTTCTAACATTGCATTGGTCCGTTCAGCTGCCCTGTTAGTATAGGGATGGTATCCTGAACTGAGACCTTGCGTCGCCCCTATCTCCCGAAGGAACAATGACCAGAACCGAGCAGTGAACTGCAGCCCGCGATCAGAGATAATGCGCCGGGGAACCCCGTGCAGTCGGTAGATATTTCCGATAAACAACTTGACCAGTTCTCGAGCAGATGGGATAGTCCGACACGGAATAAAATGGGCCTGCTTTGAGAACAGTTCAATAACAGTCCAAACAACTGTAAAACCCCGACTGCACGGCAAGTCAACAATGAAGTCCATGGCAATCTCCTCCCATTGACAGGTAGGAGATGCCACGGACTGTAATAAACCCCACGCCTTACCTCCCTTTGGTTTGGTAGTAATACAGACTTCACAATTGGTCACATACTCCCGCACCTCCCGTCTCATAGCCGGCCACCAAAAGTAGCACTGGATTAAGTGGATCGTTTTCACAAATCCAAAATGTCCTCCCGACAATTAGTCATCACAACGCTTCAGAATCCTCGGTCGTAGGCTGGGGGGGACATATAACTTCTCATTATACCAAGCCAATCCACTTATCTCCCGATCCCCGGGAGTTCACCCACGCATCATCTCGATAAGTCTCCCATAAGGATAAGTCTATGATAAGTCTCCCACCCCCATCAGGAATACAGTCGAGCGGATCAAGTCTCGACAGTGTGTGCATGAGTGCAGTGTATATACAAAGGCATGGAAGCAGGGGCGGGTTTCAAAACCTGTTGCTACCAGTTTTCTCATGGGTGTGCACGGGCACAGCAGCATCCAGATGGGTGGGCAGACCCTCCCGCCACCACCGCTACCAGTTCGCCCAATCCGGGGCGAACTGGTAGCAACCCACCACTGATACAGAGGAATTGTGCTTTGTAACCAAGTGGTCCCCAAAATCAACAGCATTTGCCTCAAACATTTAATGGATATTTCCTCACAAAAATTCATGCAACTATTTCAGGTGAATCATTATCTTCCCTCCAGTTTCTTTATCTTCTTTTCTGTAATGTTTGAAGATGATTATTTTTTACAGTTTTCTGAGCTTGACTTGCGCTACATTGAGACACCTTTCAACCTGACTATTGCAACAGGCTCAACATTGAAGACTATCCTGAAGCATCAGCTGGTCCAGATTGCAGTGATAGAGGCAGTGAATGGTGATGCCTTAGTGTGACCAAGTGACACCCCTGCTTTGTGCACTGATTGTTATCTACAAAGTCTTACTGGGCATAGGGCCTGGTCACTTAAGGCAGGAGTCTCCAACCTTGGCAACTTTAAGACTTGTGGACTTCAACTCCCAGAGTTCCCCAGCCAGACCTGAGAGAAAGATCGAACTCAAACTGTTCTGTTTCTTGCTGATTTTGTTGTATGTGGGAATGTGAAAATGTTGATTCTTGACCACGGAAAATGTGGAAAGTGTCGAGATCCCAAACTCAACAGCTTGGGATTGACGACAAGATGACTTACACGAAGGGGGGGAGGGAAAGGAAGGGTGGTGGCTGGGTCACCACCAGCAGCATCCAGATGGGTGGGCAGACCCTTCCTCCACCAACTTTAAGACTTGTGGACTTCAACTCCCCGAGGTCCTCAGCCAGCTAAGCTCTGGGAGTTGAAGTCCACAAGTCTTAAAGTTGCCAATGTTGGGTGGTGGTGATGGGGCATGCGTCGGAGAGGGTTGCACCGCTAAGATGGCGTCGGGATTTTGTGTTTGTATGATGTCATCCTGGTCTGTTATTGTTCGGCCTGTGATTGGACCCCTGGAGTATTTATAGCGAAGTTCCCGGTGATCCGACAGTGCTGTTTTTAACTTCGCCTGTTGAGGAGGTGTTCGGTATGAGTTGCTCCTGCTGAAATAAAGGTTTTGTACTTGCAAGAAAGAGCTGGTCATCTCTCTATTTCGGCGGTGTGCGGCGCAGACCTCATCACAAAGACCAAATTTGAGGCACTCAGTTTTCCATTCATACACATACTGTAGTAGCACTTATTTTAAAAACTGGCAAACAAAGCTGATCCATATAATTCCCTTCATTTAATTTGAACAGTTTCTTTCTCTTAACGAAATTGTGTGTTATATCCAAAAGCCTTCTGCAATCTTTTTAACCCTGAAGGTCACGCACCATTCCTTTCTCTGGCTCATTTCGTTTCCAGATCTGCACCTCAGCCTATATTCAGTTTATTATTCTATCTCTAGTGAGAAAGAAGGAAAGAATTTGATGGATTAAATGTTCCACGGGAAAAAAATATTTTCCTGTGCTTCAGATTGCTGAGTTTCTGAATGTTGCTCTGTCTTTATAGGCAGTTCAGCTTTTTATTGAACCTATACAGAGTCTTACCACTACAGCCTCATTACATTTCTGTGTTTCTTCTTTTTTCTTTGTCCCCTTCCTAAGGAATGTGTAATTTCTGTCCTGCAGTTTCTATGCTACAATGCATATTTCAACATTTTGTAATACATTATTGCTGTACTCTATGTGCTGACAGCTGCTCTCTAAAGTGCATCGGCCCTTAAAATATACATTTGCAAATGTAAATGTAGCTTTAGCCCAGTCGTACTTAAAAACTTAAACTCACGAGCTGCATTTGCATAATATATTCAGTCTGGTCATTGAATTAATCCATTTTCTGGATTACCATAATTTAAGCTTTAGGTTTGCACATAATGCAGCAAGTCACTCCCTCCCCCATTTTTTTTTTTTTTAAATTCACCCCTATTGAAGCATCTGAGTACTAGCTATTCTCTATTTTGGATCTGTTTTCTAAAAGCAATTATTTATATATTATAATGTATACACATTTTTCTTCTTTTCACTCATCTCCCATTGTTTAGAAGAACTTATTGAATCTTTCTTGCTCCCTGATCAGAAATAAATTTTCAGTCCCTAGTCATCTCACACCTGGACTATTGTTATGTGCTCTACATGGTTCTACCCTTGAAGAGCATTTGGAAGCTACAACTAGTGCAGAGTGTGGCAGGGGGACAAAATGGCCCCTGTAACACTACTGCTGCTCGAGCAGCATTGGTTACCAGTCTGCTTCTGAGTGCAATTCAAGGTGTTGGTGATCATCTTTAAAGCCCTTCATGACATGGGTCAGGTTACTTGATGGACCGTCTCACCCTACTGGGACTGCCTGTCCCACTCATGATGTCAGAGGAGAAACGCTGCAGGTTCTTTCAGTCCAAGTATTCTGGCTGGCAGTGTCCAGAAGAAGGGCCTTCTCTTCTGTCGCTCCTGCCCTCTGTTACATATTGCCTCCTGATTGTGAGATTGGCCCCAACAGTATCTTTTTGTAAAGGCCTAAAGAAATGGCTTTGGGCCCCATGACTGGGGCTTGGGGGCCCAGTAGGGGGGACACAGCACAATGGAGGTGGTTGATTGAGTAATAGCAGATTGCTACTCCCACACACACTCCACACCTCCCCTCCAGGGGTGGGTTCTAATTACCTTTACTACTGGTTCTGTAGACCCATGATTGCCCTGCACACTTTGCGCATGCATGCACCATCCATGCGCTCCATGCATGCACTCTGAGCATGCGCAGTAGAGCATGCATGGCAGCATGCATGTCATATGCGTGCTCTGCACATGCTCAGAAGCATTTAGGAGTGGCCAGGCACAGGAACCAGCTGTTTTCACCTGGCGAAAAACGGAAATAAAGGTCAAAAATTTGCCTGGGTGGATCCAGCTGGGAGGGCCCAGCTGCCGGTCACACAGAACCAGTTTGCTGACGTCACACTGTCAGCACTACCAGATCGCACGAACCTGTCCAAACTGGGAGCAACCCGCCACTGCTCCTCCCCATGTGCCCTTGGTTTTAATGTCTGTTTAACTTTTTATGTTTTAACTGTATATGTAACCGTAAACCACCCAGAGTTGTCCTATGGTATGATGGGTGGCCAATAAATTTAAATAAATAAACAAACAGATAAATGTGGTTCTATGAGCAACATAGTTTATTAAATGCCAGAAACTTTCATGAACTGCAGCTGAGACAGTACTACTCATTTGATAGAATTAAACTAGGCGTGTAAATGAAGCAATCAGGAGGGTGAACTACCCATCCATTAATCTCAATTGGCAAATTAATAGAGCCAGATCTATGGTCCTTGTGAAGAACCTATGGGAGGACAGTTTACAACAACAGAACACCACGCTCAGCCCAAATTATGAGTAAACTATAATCCATACTAGATAATGACATTGCTAGAGACACTTTTATATAATGGTTAAGGCACCAGACTTAGAAAGTTGGAGACTTTTGAGTTCTTGTCCCACTTCAGGAATGAAAATTGGCTGAGTGACTTTGAGGCAGTCACTCTCTCTCTCTCAGGATTGCTGTTGTGGGGAAAATAGGAGGAGGAAGCAGTTTTGCATGTGTTCGCCACCTAGAATTATTTATAAAAATTAATAAAAGTGGGAAATAAATAAATTGATTGTGTTGGATGCTGACAGCCAAGTTTTCCCCAAGGTCCGCTGTTTGAGCGGGAAGAATACTCAAACGGGATTGGCTGTGCCTTTTGACGGCTCCCTATAAAAGGGATAGCTGTCAGAGAGGCAAGCTGCTGGATTGTACATAGTTATCAAATAAAGAGCTGTAGTCTGAAGCCTGTTGTTCCCAATCTCCTCAATCAGATTGTAATCTCCTCAATCAGATTGCATTTCTCTCAGGTACTGGGTGGCCGGTAACAAATCCGGATGTCTATTCTGCTCCTATATTTACACCAATACCACCATCAGAGGACACAACAACTCCACAAACAAGATTAGAAACACCATCACATTGTTTTAATCAGTGGCGGGATTCAATTTAACAACCGGATCGCCAAGGGTAAGGTTGGCTGTCATGGAAAGCATCACCCATCCCTCTCCTCCAACATATGGGAGGAGTCTCCTGTGACAGCCAGCCTGACCATGGGTGAACCATGGTTATTAAATGTCCACCCTTTGCCAAAAGGCTGTTTCCAAGGGTGCTTGTTGGCACGTTGGTCTCATGGCTGTTTCAGCCGTCAGGTTGCGGCCCCTTTAAGAGGCAAGGTTTCTGAGGAACGAGGGGGGTTTCCATAAACAGAAGGAGGATGCTCCCGAGAGCTCATTTATTTATTTTATTTATTTATTGAATTTATATACCGCCCCTCTCCTCGCGGACTCGGGGCGGTGTATAGCCAGGTAGAATTTAAAATACA
>JANHFP010005191.1:263222-277111 GCA_032468135.1 Calamaria suluensis
AGCTCCAAGATAGAATATTTCTTCAGCTTCTTGACTTGCTGAATTGAGCAAGTATTCAATCAAATGTTTTTCTACAGGAGTACACAGAGATGGCAATTCCATCTTTTCTGAGGAGCAACTTTATTTGCAGGTTTTAGAGAGCCTTTTTTGACTTTTGTCTCAGGAATTAATAAAATTACTCTACTGTTTGAATAGTTTTTTTCCCCACAAGCATATATTTCTGAACTACCTTGAATATTCAGAAGAGTGATCAAAATATGTTTCCTTAATAAAAAGTGTCTGTGGAGATTCTCAGTCATCCAAGTCAGGGTTGCCCCAAAGGTGCTGTGTTCTGGCTGAACTGAAGAAGCATCTTGGATGAGAAGTGAAACATTTTTGAAGAAAAAAACCAAGAAAGTTCAGTTGCCTTTTGAATAGCACTTTTGAGTTAATAAAAAGAGTAAAGCGGTCTCAATATTATGCCCAATGAATAAAAAATGAAGATGCATTTTGAAGTAATATCTGCACTGTTGCTAAAGAGTCGCTTTCTGAGTGAGATAGACAGTCTCTAAATATGACTGACAAACAATTACAAGTAAGTCCTTGCTTAATGACCAGTCACTTAAGAATTTACAACCTAAATGTAGGATTCAATTGTAGTTGCAAGTCAAGGGCTACCTGTGTACCTTAATTTTTCAAATTACATTGTTCCAAATAATGTGTAGCACACAAAGCTAGTTCAGAAAGGAATGTCTGGTGACAGATACTAGATTGCTTAATTGCCTGATATTGTATAAAAGATCAAAATGCTTTCAAAGAAATGTAAAATGGTTAGGAGATGTGGGGAAATATTTAGCATTTTTTAAAAAAATAAACATGTTGTGTTTTGAACAGCAATTTGCACCCAGCACTGACACCTTCAGATGTGTTTGAGCAGCCACAAACCATAGGCATCAAGAAGATTGAATTTAACATTTCTTCAGAGACACCTACTATTCTTCAGAAAAGCCTGGAAAAGGAGCACAGTGATGGTATGAAATGAGTGTTTGTTTACTGACAACTTACGGTTGAGATTTCTTGTAGTGTGCACTAATGTCTGAGAAATGAGTCAAATTACTAATCTCTGATCTTCCTCTGAGGAACTAGATATTGGCCTTAGGCAAGCTATGTTCTTAACTTCTAGAAAAAAAATAATACCAATAGTGATTGCTAAAGTTCTGCAAGATACTGCTTTAAGCATTCTAAAATATGATGTAAGCATTAAACATAAAGTTCTCGCTTACTGACCATTCATTTAGCGATCACTCAAAGTTACATTGGCACCGAATAAGGAGACTTATGACCGCTTGTTAAAGTTGTGATTTGGGTGGTTGGCAACCTGTGTACATTTACGACAGTTACAATGTCCCATTGTCATGCAGTTGTCATTTGTGACCTTCACAGTTGGCTCTCAAAAAGCAAAGTCATTGGGGAAGCTGGCAGGAGGTCTCACTTTATGGTGACATGGCATCACATTTAATTGGGGACCATTTGGTTAACCATTACAGATAAAACTCAATGAGATGCTATCATAAATTGGGTGTGGTCACATGATTGTTCACTTTATTGATTGTATTGCTTCTAATTGCCAATCCCAATTGTGGTCAGTAAATTAGGATTACCAGTATTTATGTTGGAGATAGCACAAATGGTCTGAATTGTTTAGTTATTACCATAGCATTTTCAAACATTATGTCTGCTGTGAATTTCTGTTCTAGTTATCACTGTTTATGATGATGATGGCATTCATCATTTGAGCTTTTTGAATTCAGTGAGATTAAGGATGCTGAAATTTACTTTACGCTGATGTTGTTAAATTGTTCATTCAACTCTCGTGACTGGATTAAACAACATTTAAACATTTTGCATCTTTTTTGGAAAAAAAATTAGACTCTCACTCAGAAGCTGATGATATAGCTAATGAAGGATTTGGAAAAATTTTCCCGGCTCCCAGTTCTAATCATAAAGAGGACACAGAAGATGAGGAGGAGGAAATTCCTTCAGAATTTGTTTCTAAAAGAGTGTTAGAAAAAGGCAGACTCTCAAGAAAAGGTGACTTTATACTTTTTTAAGCATTTTGTAGCATACAGTGGAAATACTGAATTTGATTATATACCCATGTGATATTAACTTTTTAATTTTGATCTGTAACTACAGTCTTATAATCAGTTTTAAATATTTAATCAAGCAAGTTAGCCCAATATGCAAACTGCAAATAATATTCTGAATTTTGTGTATGTTCCAGAAATGGATACATTTTCTGTGTTCAAAAATTATGACCCCGGAGATCCAAACTGCCGAATTTATGTGAAGAATTTATCGAAACAAGTTCAGGAAAAGGTAACTGGAAGTGCAGCAGAATGTTTTGGCTCTTTAATTATGGTTACTAACTTTTTTTGTTCTACTTTTATTTCAATCTCAGGATTTGAAATTTATTTTTGGAAGATACATTGACTTTTCCTCAGAAACTGAACGAATAATGTAAGTGCCTGGATATGTCAAACAATAATATTATTTTTGCATTTAGATTTTTTTTTTGTGTACATATACCTTAACAAGCAATCTGAACTATGTATAATTCCAGGAGAATACATGTTATTTCCCCTCTAGTAATTTAGGAATATAGATTAGATAATGGATGGGATAGAAACTATAGAACTGAGAGAAAGTGGAAAGGTTCAGCGAGAAATATCACTAAAAAATGTGGCAATGGACAAGCAAAAAACAAGTTATTTAGATGTGGACATCTTGAGTAAAAGAGATATAAAGTATATCTTAATGTTGTAAGAAAGTGAAAATATATATAAAAAGAAACAGTGAATTGGTCACACACACGACACAAAAGTGCCGTATCACTGGCAGTTCCTGGCTGAGGCAAGCCTTAACCAAAGGCTTAGGCATCAGTCAAGCATTGACGAAGAATAGCCACAGTGCTAATAATGGCCATCTTTTGTAGTTCAGCTGGTGTTATTGCTGTAGTCTCTAATCGGTTATAGTAGTCCATAAAGTTGGGTGAGATTGTTCCAAGTGTGCCTATGATGATGGGCAACACAAGCTTTGTAAGAACCTGGTTTAAGTGGCAATTTTTGTATAGAATATCTTGCAAAAAACCAACAACAACCTGTGTTAGACTTTTTGAAGAGATAGTTAGATAAATGGTATATGATCTGAAATAGTTATTAAATTGTAGGTGTGGTCCACTCTGTTGGATAGTGAACAAATCAAAAAATAATAAATTACTTTTTCTTGGCATTCACTAGGTTTGATATACGCTTAATGAAAGAAGGCCGCATGAAAGGACAAGCTTTTATTGGTCTTCCTAATGAAAAAGCAGCTGCGAAAGCTTTAAAAGAAACAAATGGATATCTCTTATTTGATAAGCCGATGGTGGTTGTATCCTTCATTTTAAAACTTCCGTTTCATTTTAGTTAAGTGGGCAGTCTCAGAATCCTCCATTTAGTAACATATAATAATTGAACACAAGTAAGCTTTGCTTATTTTCACCTACAACTCAGATGAATTCAAATATTATTTTCTGAAAGTATAAAATCTTACTGGGCTTTATCCTGTGGGTGTATCTCTTTGAGGTTCAGGTGTGAGGATCATGCATTACATATTGTGTCTATAGCTCAGGGGTGAAATGCTCCCGGTTCGGCCGATCCGGTAGTGATGGTGGGTGGTTCGGAGAACCGGTAGCAAAAATTCCTGGTCCCGCCCCCTATGCCTGATCGTTGGAGGTTTTCTTCTAAGTATTCGCTGGATTAGGTAGAAAAAATGCATTTAAAATGTAAAGAGCCTCGAAGGATCACAGCAGCGATCATAGGAGGCTTTTTTTGCTGCCCACTACCAAGGCACGCCCACAGAACTGGTAGCAACAAATTTTATATTTTACCCCTGCTACAGATAGTTCTTGACTTACAATTGGTCCTTTAATTGACTGCTTGAAGTTACAGTTGATGTTACAGAGTTCTGACTGATGTGCTCCCCCTCTGCCTCACGGTCACATGATTGCATTTTGGGTGTTTGGCAAATGTCCTACATTTACAGTGTTCCCATAGTCACATAACTGTGATTTATGGGTTTTTTTTCCCCTGGGAACTGGCACTTCCAATTTCCAGCAAATAAATGCCAATTGCTGATAATGAGCTTGCTTTGTTCACTTAATGACTGCTGTGCTCGCCTAACTGGTGCTGCTGGGGAAAAAAAGGTTGTAAAATGAGGCATGGTCACGTGATCCATTTAAAGAGCAGCCCAATTTACAACTGGTAATTCTGGGTTCAATTATGCTCAAGGACCAGCTGTATTTAAAATGTGATTTTTGTGGCTTGCTACAATGTGTGAACACGGCCATTATAGTTTCTAATCAAGATAAATTATTTGGCATTTGACTCTAGGCAATTGCTTATTTAGTGAAAAATGACTTTATATATAAAATAAGATTGTGCCTCAAAACAGTTGGGGATGGGTTTTCCCTAGAACGGTTAAGTTGTATTGCAGAACTTTATTTCTAGTATGAATTTCTATTTTGCTAAGTTTTAGATCCCTGGTTAAAGTAGCATAATTCTTTGAAGAGTTTAAAAAGCATTTGTTATCTCCACTATGCCTAGTAGGAATGAAGGAGGAAAAATGTCAATTCTGTGCTTATCTTTATAACTCCCAAATAATCCTGAAACAGACCGAAAGCTTTCTAATTGATTGACCAGCTGCCTAATCACTGAACCTATTGGGGCCATTTGTGACTTTTGTTAGCTTCATCATCACTTCGCCATGAGATAAAGATTACTTGCAACAGTTACAAATAAAAAGTGGCAGAATCTGAATGTATTTGGATTATTTGTTAATAAAACCATTGATGATTATTTTTAATTAATTCTTCTTGCCTTGTTGTCAGTATTATAACATTTTAGTTTGCTTGTCTTTATTATCTGAACATTTTCTGTGTTAATTGGTTGCTTTTGCTAGGACTTACAATTAGGCTTTTGTTCCTTAATATTTAAATAACTAGCAATTCGCTCGATCAGCAAGACCAAAACCAGATTCCAAAGACAAGAGAAAAGATAGAGGGAAAAAAAACTGAAAGTAAGTTACATTCTCAACACATTTTGTCTATGAAAACTTTTATATAAAAATTGCCTAGGCTGTCTGAACTTGGAAGGTGGAGTTTCAGTAGATAAATAATAGTTTATACGTTTAATTGTTCTATTTTTTTTAATTCACAGCTGCATTTTAGCAGAGAAGCTGATTGGACTTTTTCTATTGATAAATTTAATTTTCTATGTATGGGTAGCTTCCCCCCCAAATAAAGGAACATTATGAATGTTACCTACTGAGCAGTTGTATACAAAACTCCTTGTTCCAGGAGCAGGAAGTGAGTTCTACTGGGAAAATACATGAATGGTAGATTGGTGCACTTTGGAAAATAAGTGTCCTTATGAAAATTGGAGCATTTTGTCCTAGGAAATGAGTTTTGCATATGTCTGAATTTGAATCGATAGCCCAGGCACAGTTTATCCAAAGTGATCCTTAAGCCACAATCTTATATTTTACTTAAACAATATTGATTTCTGGTGAATCAATACATTTTTCCATTTGTTGGGTGTTTGCTTGCAAACTTTTACAGTGTTTTTTTTTAAGTGACATTTCACTAACAAAAATCAGCCTTAAATGAATCCATTTGTGATTTTAACTAGTCTTACTGAATAGTGAAATATCTAGCTCGGTTCTCAATTAAATGGAAGAGGAACTCCTTTAGAATTTTGTCACAGAAAGGTTAATCTGATTTTTCATTACTGGCAAAGTCCTTTAATACCTTTGTATTTGTTTAAAAACTTAAATGGTTTAATTATTTTTAAATAATTCAAGGCAGCAAACACACACAATGCTCCTTCCTCCTATTCTTCCCATAGCTACCTTATGGGGTTGGTGGTAAGAGTCTGGCCCAAATGTGTCAGACCATCTAGACCAGTGTTGGCAAATCTTTTTGGAACATATTCATTGTATGGTGTAAATATGCAAGATCATCAGGTCTCGTGATTATTAATTTCATAAACTTAGAACCGTTTTTTGTAGCTGTTGAGATTTAGCGCTTATTGCCAGTCTTACCCCTTTGTTTGATAGAAAAGGCTACACCCTGACAGTCTGCTTAGAAATTCCATACTTATAAAGTTCTAAAACTTCCAAGGTCCTCCATCACAGCAGAACTCTTTAGTTCTGTTTCTTAGTTCCAAGCTCTCCTTTTCCAAGGCTGAGAGTTAAATCAAGGAGAATTCTTGTCTTGCTTCATACTTCCCATTCTAGTTCCAGATTTCACCACTAAATTAATCCTTACAGGTAACCTTAATGAATATGTTTCTTCATTGGGCCTGCATGTGGTGCTATGCTTATAATTCAGAAGGTATACCTTGAACTGCAGTCAATGGAAATGTATATTATGAAAATGGCTCTCTTCCCCCATCCCCAATTTTATCTCTGGGTTTATGCTGAAGAAGCACAGGGTAATTTACTAACACTGTTGTGACAAGAGTGCCTTCCTGCTGTGTAATTTCAGTAAATATATTTTGAACAAATACATTTAACGTAGTTGTATAAGCAGCATTTAGACTGGGTGATAGTTACATGTTCTAGATGTACGTTGCTTAGCTTCTACCAAAGATTGTCACCTTGGAAAACAGCACAAAAAGTGAGGAAGCATAACAAAATTGATGTAGTGCCTTTTTGTTTTTTCAAAAACAATGCCAGGTAACATAAAATAGTGTTAAAATATGTGTTGTAGATTTCAGATGTTGTGCCCATTTCTTTAGGTTGTATCTGGTTACAAATTTTTAAATGATGATCACTATTTCAAAATTGGCAGTCTAGATGAAAAACAAACAAACAAACCCAGAGAATAAAAGGATTAAACCACATTCTGCTGTTCTTCTTTAGAAACATTCCTGCGTAAATACTGCAGTAATACTGTGTCATGAAAAGTGTATCCTTTCTTGTTGTATCCTTTTTGTGTATCTTTTTGGAAAAAAACACCTTATTTTCTAGCATTGACATAGACAGAAAAGTAGTAATGTAGGCTAAAATAGTCTTTTCATTTAATAGGCACCCATAGAGGTTTCTAGCCTTTAAATGTGCCTTTTAAAATCCCAATTATGGCTTGCCAGGCCTTCAGTAAGTGTAAGTGCTCTGCTTACGTTGGTAGAGCTTAAACGTTGTACTGTATACTTAACTGATGACCTGGACTCGAGTAACCACTGCACTAAAATTACATTAGAGAATAGTGACTTCCAATATCATGGGGTCCAAGGAGAAAAATGAAGTCTTCGTATGTAGTTATGTGCTTGTTCTGATCTACAACTCAGCTGTTACTATCATGTATTTCATTTTTTGATTGATTTTATTTGATTTCTATAGCTGCTCATCTCCGCAAGGTTGGCAGAGTATATACCATGAAACAAAAAACGCCCATCTTGCTTACGATTTTGTTCTCCATGGAAAGCACAATGGCACCTAAAGTCCATTAGATTCAGAACTGGACTTCAACAAATAGAAGGGCTTCCTCCTTGAGTAAAAGGGACTGTAGACTCTAGAGGATTCTCGTAGTGGAGAACGGAAAGAGACACAGTTCTGGCCCCTTTAGGGCGAGTCTCCCAGTTTTCAGGCACAGATTTGCAAGAAGGGCAATAAATCAAACAGTTACCTCCTTTCCTCCAGTGGAAGCATCCTGCTCAGTAGAATGTCACCCAACAGAAGTATGGGTTCAAGTCTTAGCTTGGCTTTTTTTAAAATATATATATATTAAAAAATGAAGTCTTTTCTGTTGAATAATGCATTTTTAAATTATTCCAGGTGCGTTTTTGAGTTCCGTGTCTTACAAGTGTGTTCGAGCTCTGGGAAGAAGATGCATGGTAGCAGAACTGTTAAATAGTATGTAAAAGTACACAAAATACCATACAACATTCTGGTAATTATAGGTGCGTCTATCTTTTTTAAACACAACTCTTCCAATGGTTCACATAGCATTTGTGGAAAATGCTTCATTTACACCTCTTAATAAAATAATTCTGTTTTGCATTGTTATTAATGGTTTCACCAAAGCACTTTTTTTTTGTCTGACATCAAACCAAAAAATGGTAATACAAGAACAAAATATCCAAAGGGGCAGCTGGTCTTTGTCTTTGAAACTTCTTAGAAAGGGGGTTTATTGACTTGGGGAGTGGAGAAAGAATAGAGGTAAAATGAGCTGTGCCTGCCTCATTTCCTTTTGTGGGCGTAGCTGCCTTCCCACTTTGCTCCTTTTTCTTGCATTGTCAGAGTGTCTGCCCTTCATCTGTATGATGCTGCCATAACAGCATAAAGCAAAATGATCAAAAGGAAGACAATATTATGAATTAGGACATGACTCAGCATCAATTCTGTTGGAATGTTTAGCCTGTTAAGTTATTAAATAGGGTTAAAAGCATTCTAGCTATCTCCTTGGGGCTCAAGCCAAGTTCAATGGGTAAACCTGATAGTCCATACTTTGATCTGATATGATCTGGGGGGAAGAGGGGGTCTCAGGGTTAGCAAAAACCTGGGATGTGGGTGGGTGGGGGACATACAGGGTGGACATGCTTGTCTCTATCTGCAGTTCTTCAGAGCTTCTAGCAATGGATGGAGATGAAGAAGAGAGTTACTCCAGCAAAACAAGTTGGAGGACAAACGAAATGTCACGAAGATTCATAACAGCAAGAAAATCTCAGAAGAAGATAAAAAAGGGAAATGGTTGGCCCTGGCCTAATCCAAAGGGTTTATACAGTCCTAAAAAAGATTTTTCAGGCTCCTTTTGATTATGAAGAGAGATTTCTGGGAACAATAAACACTGACAAATTTATGCTTATAGAGCTGATAAGGAAAAAAGTGATATAAGGTGGCTTCAAATGTGATTATTATCTTACAAGGATCATTTTTCCTATCCTGCAGTTAGCAGTACAAATTGGAAGCGCTAAGGTAGGGAGAATGTTAGTGCAATCTTAGTTTGGAAAGGTCTTCCCTGGGTCCTTTAAATATATTTATTTCCTGCTGCTACTAGAATAGCTGTGTACTGGGTATCATGGAAGGAACTGCTGATGACAGGCATCCTGCTTTTCTTCCAGTTGGGATTTTTGCCTCACTTGGCATACCTGCCAATCTGCTGCAAAAGTTTATTGGTGTTGACCGAAAAGATTTGTTCCCCGCAATAGTGATTTTGACTTCTTGGCTTCACTGTAGCATTAAATTTGTGCTTTCCTCAAATGAAGTGGGGTGGGGTGGGGTGTCAGAGATAGATTTCCAGAAAGGGACATACTCCTGTCATCTCTTTAATAATAATAATGCAAATAAATAATAATGCAAGAGAAAATGCAATGGAGATTTAAAATGAGCCAAGCCAGGTTGACCAAATAGTCTCATGTTTCAGCTTTTGACATTAGTTGGCAGTTGGAAGATTGGTAAGCAAATGAATACGCCTGCAATCCTCAAGAGAAAACCTAAATCTTCCTCCCATCTATTAAATTATCTCAAATGCTGATGTCCAGCCATTACTCCAGAAAAGTTCCAATACTTGCAACTTCTAAGCTGAGTGCCATGTGATTAGAAGGGTTTTGAAAAATTGATTCTAATCACCTGGATAAACTGCTTTCTGCCTTCTGAATAATTTGACTGAGAAGTAATTTGACTTAATTTGATTGAGGAAAACTAAAAAGATGGTTCAGCGCAAGTAAAGTGAGGCACGTTAGAATTAAAAGAACACCAACCTAAATTTATATACATCCATCAGTAGGGGTTTAGGTGGCCTCTTGCCAGGAATCAAGTTTTGCAATGTGATATTCCTCAGGAATGGGGTTAAAAGTGCACAGAATCCATGTCATTGTACAAACTAAGACATGTCTGCCCATCCGATCCCTATTAGCTTTTCACTTTTTAGGTGGCTCAGTGGCTAAGACTGAGCTTGTCGATCAGAAAGGCCCGCGGTTCGAATCCCTAGTTACAGGTCTGCGTGACCAGGGGGTTGGACTACATGCCCTCCAAGGTCCCTTCAGTTACTTTGCTCCTTCCAGGTCCTCCTTTAGGGCTTCTATTCACACAACGAACAAGCTTGCAAAAACCGTGCTTTTTTTTTTTTTTAAAAAAAAAAGCCAATGACGTTTAATTTCAGCATATGTCTCTTTCGTGGACCTGTAACGCCTATTGGAAAATAGGTTTGTGCGATGGAAGTCGGGGATGATGGCTTGGGGCCGCGAGTCAACATTTTTTGCTTTTCCAATACTAGGAGGCTTAAGCGCGGGGCGGCCGAGGGGAGCGTCTGCTCGCCGCCGGAGCAGAAATCAATAATCCTAACGAGGGGTTAGGCTACATTGCGGACACGAGAGGGCAGCAGCCAAATGTTTATGGTCTCTTCAAGGTGTCGGAAGGGAGATATATATATAAGGTGGAGGAGAGAGCCTTTTAACCGTAGAAACCCGGCGCAGGAAAGGGACGCCATTCAATCCTCCTTTGGTGTAAAAGCGGCAGGCCGGAGAGCAGCAGACACACAAGGGACGGATTAAGCAACTGAGCCGAATGTAGGTGCTTCACGATGCACTTTCTTCTAGAAAAAAGAGCCAAAGCTTTGTGTGTGTGTGTGTGTTTTGTTTGTGGGAGCGGGCACGTTTCAACACAATTCACCATTTTATTTTGGGAGCAATGGGCAAGAGTATATGAACCGAAGCGGCTGTAATGAGCCGGAGTAACGGTCTGTCAAGGCCCGCGGTAAACGGCGGTTTATGTGGCTTGAAAACAAAGCAAAGAGAGCGGCCACTTGTGAAACCGACTAAGGACCGCGGGGCTTTTGCCTAAACCAGAGATTCGCAAACTTGGCAGCTTTAAGACTTGTGGACTTCAACTCCCAGAATTGGCTGGCTGGAGAATTCTGGCCTAAACCTTCCTCCCACCCCCAAAGTTCAGCAAGCGCGTTTGAGGACGATGCCCAGTTTTCGAAGGAAAGCTGCGAAAACTCCGGACGACGGCCAGATGGCAGCAAACAGAGGATTAGTCCGGAAGTTTGCAGCCGGGAAATGATAGCGAGAGAGTGCTTTATTTATTTATTTTATTTTAATTTTGCAGATTTTGACCTCCCTACCTCCCTTGATGGCCCAGGCAGGTCTGCGTTTGTTCCCGTGTCCCTGCCCAGGCACGAGAATCCGACGTGCTTACTCATATTTAAGGCCCAAGATCAAGGTAATGTGGGAGGTGTGTGGAGGTGCATCTCCCAGTGGTTGAAGGAACCTCTGCATGTCTGTGTGGTTTCTTCTCTGGGATTGGGAAATAGCACATTTTTGTGTTGTTGTTTTTAAAGATGACCCCAGGCCAGGACCCTTTGCAGAGTTCCCAAAGGGTTCAAATTTATGATGGACCTGAAAAAAGTAAATTTTATGATTTACGACTGCCCCACAGTCACAAAAATTGCCAATTCTGTTGTTCACTGCCAGCTTTCAATAAGCAGAGTCAATAGAGAAGCTGGCAGTGCGAAAGTCATAGAATTGTTGGTTTCAATTGTGCTCAGGATTACCTATAAATAACCACCTTAATTCCTGGATGAGAGGCCTACTTATCCTTAATAATTCTGTCTTGTCAGGATTTAGTTAATACTTACAAACTATTAGTCCAGAACCCACACAGCCTTTGCTGATTCTCATTTATGTAGTGGACTAAAAGGTACTATCAAGCATAGTGATAGTCAGTTTGCCCCACTCTTGGTGGCCACTCTGAATAGCTTCATATTTTCTTCATAAATTGTACAGCTTCATAAATTGTACAGCTTCATAAATTGTACAGGTAGTCCTTGACTTATAACCAGTTGCTTAAAACAACTCCCCAAAAAGTACTTGCAACCCAAATTCCAAGTTCTGATGATTTGCTGTCTCCCCTGGTTACTTGAATGCATTTTGGGAGCTTGGCACCCAAATGGTCATTTGCAGTGTCCTATAATCGCTTGACTGGTTTATAATTTTGTTTGGCTGGAAAGTAGCATTTTTCTCTGGTTTCTGCCAAAAAAAAATACCCATTGCAGACAATGAGTTTGCTTAACAGCTGCAGCATTCGTGTTACAGCTGATAAATTTATTAAGAACCACTGCAAGAAATATCAGAAAATTGGGTTAGTCATATGGATGCCTCAGCTGAGGACCATCATCATATATGGCCCAAAAAAAAGTCTGAGCTCCATTAGAGTTGTAAATTGAGGATGACCTCTATTGGGGACAGAATGGATTCCTGGGAATCCTCACAGTATAACCACCTGAGGACCAAGAGTTGCTGTTAGTTGCAAAGTCACGTCTGACCCATCGCTACACCATGGACAACATTCCTCCAAACCTTCCTGTCCTCCACCATCCTCTGGAGTCCACCTAAGCTCATGCCTACTGCTTCAGTGACTCCATCCAGCCACCTCGTTCTCTGCCATCCCCAAGGATTTTCTAAGGAATTTTTTTGCAAGCCCAGCCAAGCTACACAAGGGACAAAAAAAAAAAACACCCTCTATTTTTTTCTTCCCTTGCTCATATGGATTGGTTGTCCTTAGGCCTTCTAGTCTTGGCTTTTAAAAATACAGAACAGTCTCTTGGGAAATAAATATCACATCTGGATTAGGGTATTGAATGGAGTGGCCTTTGAAGAACGTTCATAAAATTCAGTGAGTTGAGAATTACTAATTATAAACAGGTTAGTAATTGGCACAAGAATAATAGAATATAGCATACCAGTTTTTAAAAGATATATTGTTTCTTAGTGTTTTTCCAAGCACAATTAAAAGTGTTAGTAGTGAGTTTTGCACAATGCCACATGTAGATGGAAGGACATGTATGATGTGGGCAGCAAGACTACTTATGGTAAATTAAGCTAATGTCCTAGTCTATGTGCTGATAACTCAAATACTTTGGCCACATAATGAGAAGGATGGACTCACTGGAGAAGAACCTAATGTTGGGAAAGATTGAGGGTAAAAGAAGAATGGAACGACAGAGAATGAGGTCGCTGGATGGAGTCACTAAACCAGTAGGCATGAGCTTAAGTGGACCCAGAGGATGGCGGAGGACAGGAAAGCCTGGAGGAACTTTGTCCATGTGGTCACAATGGGTCGGACACGACTTTGCAACTAACAACAACGTGTTGATAAGTTGCTCCTTAACTACAGCTAATCATTGGCTAAGCTTGCACTTCTGTGGTTTGGTTGTCTTGTAATTTCTTAGAATCATATAGTTGTACAGAGTCATTTAGTACATCAAATCAAATCCCCTGCCGAGTATAGGAAAAGTACATTGTACTAAATTATAGTATCCAAGCAATTTAACCTCTCTTGAATCCATTCAGAGATCCACCAACTTTTTGAATAATTTGTTCCACCATCAAGCTGCTTATACTGTGGGAAGGTTTTCTAAAGTTCAATTACAATTTATCTTCCTGTAACTTACTATAAATTCATAAGCCCTTGCCCTGTTTTCTGGAACAATAGAGGCAAGTCTCATATCACTTCAAGTATTTAAATCAGAGGTCTTCAAACTTGGCAGATTTAAGACTTGTGGACTTTAACTCTCAGAATTCTCCAGCCAGCAAATTCCGGGAGTTGAAGTCCACAAGTCTTAAAGCTGCCAGGTTTGAAGACCTCTGATTTAAAGGATACTATCATATCTCTCAGATTATTTCTTATCAAGGCTAAACATGCCTAGCTACTTGCATCTCTCTTCATAAGAAGTGGTTTTAGTTTCCTGATCTGCCCTAATCAGGTTCCAGCAGCTCTGGATACTTCTTAAAGCAGGGGTCTCCAACCTTGGCAACTTGAAGCCTGGAGGACTTCAACTCCCAGAGTTCCTGGGATTTCTGGGAGTTGAG
>JANHFP010005191.1:315212-326046 GCA_032468135.1 Calamaria suluensis
AGTAAATTAATACATGCAGGATCAGTAATTCTCAGGCCATCATATTTAGATATTTCAAACATTATATTTTGTTGTTTCACTTGTTTTAAAGAGCATGCTAACAAGTTATCTGCTTATTCAATTTATATCATTTTACAATTATTTTATAAATATGTTTCATAGGAGAAATGTTTCTATCAGATTGATAATGCACAAGATTTAGACTTCTACCTATAAATAGCAATAGCACGAATACTTATATATTGCTTCAAGTGCCTTACAGAGCTCAGTAAACAGTTTGCTCCCAACAATATGGCTCCTGGTTTTACTGACCTCAGAAGAATGGAAAGCTGAGTCAACCTTGAGCCAGTGGAAATCAAACTGCCGAACTGCTAGCAGTTGGCAGTCAGCAGAAATAGCCTGTAATACTGCATTCTGACCACTGCACCTCTTACAAATGATGATAAAAGGACAGACTGACAATTTTAAAAACTATCTTCTGCATTAATTTTTTGTAGGGCTATAAAAACTATCATAACAATCTGAAGATTAAATATCTTCAAACAAAGAATAATAAAATATCCTTTGTCACCCAAACCTATGGAATTATTAATTATATTAAAACACGAGTCAGATCAATATTAACATGACTATATAATAAATTCATCCAAGCAATTTCAAACAAAAGAGATTTTTCATCATACAAATTATGCAGCTACTTTATCGATATGACATCAACTTATTTTTACACAACCTTTGCAATTTTTTAAATATATTCCTACGTCTACCAATATTATACATATCTTCCACTAGATAGAATCATAGTTCTTAGCTGAAGTTCAAGATTTTGGATTGAACCTTAGAAGTAGTTTAAAGGTTTGGAAAAATATCACAACATCCTACCCCAATCTGAAGTGCTTCAGGTTTCTTGTTTTAGATTAGAACTACTAAAATTCTAAGCGAAGATGTGAATAATGTCAGTGAAGACTAAATCATTTTTAAAAGAATGGGACTTTAGAAGCAAATGTTCATGTTTGTTATACTAATTATTTTAATTAGTTATGATCATTGTACTGACAGCATGCTTACCAGAGATACATAAAGGCAAATCCATGAAACCATCAACACACTTTCTGACTGATGGAACCACAAGGGCATATCTTTCATTGCACTGAAACTGCAGGCTGTGATTACTTTGAATAAACCGAGCTTTTCTTTGATTCCCAAACACAAACAAGTTTCCTGCTGCTAGCTGTTGTCTTGTGATCATGCAGGGTGCTAAAAAAGGGGGAAAAGAAGGTAGATCTTCTCAAGGGAGGTAATTTGTCCATTGGTTTCCTCCTGTTCCACTACCAAGAAAATCGACCCAGTTAACCAATCACAATTGATAGTCCCAGGTCAAAATCAAATAAGCCAAGTTATACCACAATATTAATGATAACCAATTTATGATTCTGCTATAGAGAGGATTGGCTTGTAGGAACATGCACAAACAGACAATGTTGTTTCTTTCTAGCTAAGAACAAATAGCCCAATTCAGAATCTTCTGCAAAGACATCTTGAGTTGGCTGAGTTGTAATGGAACAAAATTTGAGACAGCTGGAATGTTACATATTCTGTTGAAATATGATGCTGAACTTCTCAACTTATCTAAGCATAGAAGATTGCCTCTTGACTTCCTTTATTTTATCTTATCTTATTTTTTCAATTTTCATTTATTGAAGAGGTTAAAATACAAAATCCCAAGAAAAAAAATAGAGACAAAACGAAGCCAGACAAAAATATTTTTAAAAAGCTGAATTAAAAATGGAAAACAACATATATTATCGCCCTAGTTGGACACTGATAAATCTATTGCAACAATAATACCTCCTCCTCCCCTTGCAGAGCAGGTCCAAAATTTATAAGCTTGTACATCTATTTGCAACCCAATTGACCCTTTAATGCATTGCATATATGAATTTTAAAGCAATTTTAAAACCACTCACTTAAATGTCTGCTTTTGTATTTACCACAAATCACCCTGATCATTATCTCTTGAGTCCAGGGTCAAATACCTTTATTTGGTTCTTATAATGTAATATTTCTTCAGGTTTTTAATTGGGAACTTTCCAGAGTTCATAAGTCTCTGTGTAAGGACCTGAAAAGCTTCAGGAAAGCTTTGACTTTTTATCCCAATGAGTTGAATCAAAATAACTTTTTCTGAGAGAAAGTGGTTGCAGTAAAGTCAGGCAGAATATGAAGGACCCACACAAAGAACTAAGCAATTCCTCCATTTGCCCCAAAAAACTCAATAAAACCCTGACCAGTTCACCAATGTGATACCATAGGGATGTTTTGAGAATGCTGAGGTGCTAGGCAGGTAACAAGTCATTCTCATGGCACAATGGCCTTGGATTCAGGATGGAACCAGCTGGGAGGGAGTCTGCTCCATCTCTGAAGACAATCATCCCCTCCCTGATTCCCAAGCAGTTCAGTAAAAGTGAAAGCATTCAAAAAATGCCAGGAAGTCTTCCTCCCACTTGAACAGAATGACAGGACCTGATGGTGGACCTGACACTCTGTTGTAAATATCTTTACAACCTCCATTGTTGAATATTTTTTCTTAACAGAAAATTGTTCTGCCTTGCCAAAAAGTCCAGTCCATCTTTCATTATATCCATTGTCTCAGATTCATTATATTCATATTGTTTTCAATCATTTCTGGAAAATCTATATTTTTGACCAAACACTTCCTTCTTCACATTTTACAGAAACTGATCAAGTTTCAATTCCTCAAATTGTTATTTCCTGCTTTTGGATCTCATCTTGAGTTTGCACAAATGTTATTGTCCCATCATTTTTTTTCATTTATATTTCGAAATAAAGCTTGTAAGTTGGAGAGCATTCTTTTTACATTTCCTTCCCAAAAATCATCTCATTTTAAAGCATGAAAAACATTTTTATTCTCTCTTCATGGACAAGAGAAACAAATAAACAGATAAATTGTAACAGCATCCACGATGCAAGGACTTTCCTCCCCCAGGTTAAAGAAAGAAGAATTTTCCTACCAAAAATTAAGAAATAGATAACTAATAACAGCCTAATATCTGGAATCTGGAATTCCCCAATGGGACTAATATTGGGGAACTGTTCTGGAGGAACAGTTACTATTAAGATATCTGTCAGATCCACTTCCTCTTTCAGGGAGATGGACAGTTTAGAAATATGAAAAATGAATGTATTGATCAATCAATCAATCAGTCTGAGTCTTCATCAGAAATGTTTCAGTTGTATTTTGTCCTCTGAATAATATTTGGAGAAATTGTATCAAATTGTCTGATCTATGTTATATCATAGAAAGGTAGTCAGAAAGGATGGGGGAATGTGATGAATTATCCACAAGGAAGGTAGGATCTAGTTTGTGTACTATTAATAGAGAAGAAGTGATAATGCAGGAATCTTGGTAACTTTGCTGAATTAATCCTAATTCCTAGACTCAAATATTTTCTTCTTCAAAAGTGTAACCATATTCTAACTGGCTGTATTCCATAGCAACAGAATTTACTTTCCTAGCTTATTAACCATTGATATTGTATCCATATGTAGCTGAATTCCACAGTTTCTCAGATTCCTGAGAAGGGAGCACAAGCTTCCAATTGAATATTATTTAATTATGTCAACTGATTTGCTCGCTCATTTGAGCAAATTAGGAAAATGAAACACAGTTCATTTTTCCAGATTTCAAATGAAAAAGCTGACACCAGGACAGATTTGGCTTCAGTAAAACCTGGATTCTAATTTAAGCTAATTTATTTTAAAAATGGCAGCTGCTATTATCCTATTACAGGAATTCTGCATTTTCTCCCAGGTCTACACTAGTCAAAGAAACTAGTGGCTTACCCAAGCATTTTGGTGGATGAGGTGTCCATTTTTGTCCCTTACACTGAATCCATTCAGGTCCTTCCAAGACATAAACAGGGTTGCACCTGTATTGCACTCGGTCATTTTCCAGGTATTTGGCTTTCTCAGCGCTCACAATTTCCCCAAAGTCAATCTCATCTGGTTCTTCACATGCTGAAATTATATTTACATTAAATTATCTTACCTGCTCTTCCTATTTACCCTTATGAGCTGCAAGCTAACAAATTTCCCTCCTATTCAATTAGTTCCTACGTTTGTCTAAACTAGTAAACCAGTACCTGCTACACACTTAATCCAGACTACAGATAGTTGTTGACTAAGGACTCAATGTTTAATGACCTTCAAAGTTCCAAAAGGGGTACTTACAACTTGGATTTGAAATTCTAACAGTTGCCCACCCCAATGGTGACATGACCGCATCCAGGTCACTGGGAAACTGGGTTCCATTTATAATGTCCTTCAGTCATGTGACCCTGTGTTATGACAGTTTTGCCAAAAACCAGAACCAATTCCCAGTTTTTGGCAGACCCCTGTCCACAGTGAATCATTGCTTCTCATAACAACCATGAATTTGTGTAACGACTACAGCAATTTGCTTAATTTGTGTAATGACTACAGTAATTTGCTTAATGACAAAAAGATCATAAAACTGTGATGTGAGTTGACTCTCTTTAAGACCATAACAAATTTTGAGAGTGATGGGGAAGCTCCAACCCAAGAACTACTCAAGAACTACTTGTAATATGTTAGCTTTTCTTGCTGATGCCTAATCTAAACAAATCTAGGCATAGGGAGATTAAGAGAGGTTGAAAAGCTATCAAAATTTTCCCCAAAGCAAGTAATTCTGTGGAATTTTGTCCTTGTCTGCAGTTTACTCTGGTTGGTCCTGGAGGAATCTTTCTGACAGTTTTATGTATTGGGTTTTCATAATTAAACCTTTTTTAGTTCAAATCAACCTGGCAACACTTCCTTTCCTAGAGATATTAAACCATTGCTTACTAGTATTAACCTTGATATCAATTTCTCAATACATATTATCAAAAGTTTGTTTCTTTTTATCAGGTCTAAATGATGCCACACAGAATTTATTCTGTAGTTTTTAACATTCTTATGTTCTTCCCTTGTTCATCTTTCTTTTTGTTCTGTTTTAGAAATACATAACATAGTAGGGATCTAAGAGAATACAATACAGGAATAATACAGATACACACACACACAAACATGCACACAAAGATATTATAGTATATAAAGAATGCAAATATACATTTCAAATCCGCCATGCTGGGTAGAAAAAAGGGAATAAAATAATTGCCAAATAACTATCTCTAATCCTTCATCTATCATATTTGAAAGTAAGACCCTGATATGGAATAACATCCATTTATTATCGTACTGATGTGTTATTAATTAATTTTGCAATTATGGAGAAAGGAATGCCTTCTATGTCCTCTGTTGATTGAGACAATAGAATGAGAACAGTCTCTGTTGAAACTGCCAATTCCAGTTCTCCTCTTCTTTGTCTTCTGTAACTATGAAAAAACAGTGATAAATATAAGATTGGCTCAAACGTATGAATATTACTACAAATATCAACAAATATAGTTTTAGCTTCAATGTCTACTGAAGTAAATATTAACCTCATCTTCTTGTGAAGGATATACTCACTGTGAATTTAGACTTTCACTGATTTCTTGTATTTATCCTGATGTAAACCCTACTGAGATATACGTATCTCTATAATTTCAAATTCTGGTTTATGAAGCCTCTTCTTAGACAGGTTAATCTCTTGGTTATTATCATTGCTTATTAACTGAAACAAAGACCCTCCAAATGGGTGTGAATTTATAGTACTGATACAAAGTATTTTGCTATTCACAAATCAGTTGCTGAAAAACATTGTATTTGAAAAGAGGATTGGAATTATAAATCTATGATATTATTAAAGGATCTGCCTTTACAAATTTCCAGAAAACCACAAGAGAAAAATGAAACTGTTTGCATTTTCTAAAAGTAGCTGTCCTTTAATGAATGCAGGAGACACTGTTTTCCCCTTGATTTCTCTTTGCCTTAACTTACCGTTTTGAGAAGAACTGCCTCGCCACAGAATAAAAGCAGCAACCAGGAGCAGCCAGGCCTTCATAGCTCTTCAGGTAATCTCCCAACCACTAAAATTCACATCGGCAGTCTGGCTATTTCATCTGATTTCTCCAAGCTACTATCATCCCTTCCTCTTTCTTGCTTGTTGCTTTGCTTTTTGTTAGGAAACATGTGAGGAGGAAGTATTACTGGAATAAGAATATGATCGTGATAGCTAAATGAGGGTTTCATGAGAGCTTTGTGAACTTTGCACTTAGGTTGGAAAGCAAACAAATTAAGTAATATATCAACTTTTTAGGTAGTGCTGCCAACTCTACCTGAAAACTTCCAACTTTTCCAACAAGGAAAAAAAACCTCTCCACTTTCATTCCAGTGTTGATCAATTCTGAACTTTACCAAGGTCTATAGTAGCAGCAGCTAACAACAAAATTATTATAAATGACTTTTATGAGAAATTATTGGCCATGGAAACCATGTTTTCATGTCTTAACATTGTATTTTTATTGTAAATCTGCCAGAGTGATTCAATTGAAAGGGGCAGCGTAGAAATTTTAATAATAAATATTTTGCATTTGATATCTGACATATCTATTCTATATTTATTATATGACTACTTATAGAACTCTCAAGTCTGTAGATATCCAATTGTTTTCTTAAATTACTCTGGAGTTTTATAATCTTCAGCCTCGTGCACTTAAACATTAGTCAGTCATATCTGGGAAACTGTTGGTATAATACAACAAATATCTAGAGGGTCAAAATACTATGAATTCCTGAGGAGAGAAGGGAGAAGTCGTCTGGAGGGGGCATAGTTTCTACCTGTTGCCTGCATCCCATGGATGGGGCTTTACTTGTTTGCATAGCTCAGTATCTGCATGCCACGGCCCATGAATTGGGGGCTGGGGACTCCTGGATTACATTAAATATTTTTGACTCAATTCAAATTGCATAAAAAGATAATAATACATATTGTTTTCATCATAGACGTTAGACTGAATTTGCACCAAAGAATTTTTCTTATACACACCTATAAAAATGAGACTTTTGAATTTAAGAAAATAATTTAAAATATTGACAAGATATTTTCTCTAAAAGACAAAACAGGAAAAAGGGAAATGAAATGTAAAACCACATTTTTCCTTGTAAAAGTGTATTTTCCTTGTAAAAGGGCAAGAGGAGAAAGATAGAACATGCATTCGTCTGATGAGGAAGCAATGTCTTATATTCTGCACAGAATTTGTCCCCGGTGCCCAAAAGGTTACTAGCCACTGATATAAACAGCGTTTATCCCCCCCAGGACCTGTATAGGAAAAAAGGAATGGCCCTGGAGGACAAGAAGAAGAGCCATTACAGGGACAAAGTAATGAATGCAATAATGTGTTAAAATGTTTGGACAGCACATTAATACTTGTCAAGAGAAACTTTTTTCAATGGTTTTCCTTAGAAAATTTGGAGGCATCTACGGGATCAGATTGAATTTGTTGTGTTCTGATAGCTAGTTTCCACCAAGGTTGAATTGATTGCTCGCCGCTGCTGACTGCCCTCTATAAAAAGGCAGGGCTGCCAGAGAGTCAGCGCTGGTTTGTAGATAGTTGAATAAAGACCGTTGCTGTTGGATCGTCTCCCTGCCTGCATCATTTCCATGACTCAACAGAATTGATGAACTATGTCAGCCACCACTGTTATATTTCTAGCATAATTAATTATCGCAGGCTTATGAAGGATATAGGCGTCTTATTCTAAAAGTCATATCATGGATAGAATTTTATCATGTTTCCTTCCCTCCTGAAAATGGGATTTATACCACCATAATCCCCTCACACAAATATTTCTTCAGTGTATTTTCATACTTCATTCTAATGAAACATCACTGACAAATAATTGTTGTTTCTTTTTAACATATTAGTTTATTAGTATTTCAGAGTTGAGAGGATATAAACAGAACATCAGAAAAATGTTCCTATATTCTAGATCACAAAAATCTTCAGAAAGTTTGTGATGGCTGTGATGCCACCAGTATAGAGGCAGTCCTTCACTTATGACAGTTGACTTAGTGACACTTCAAAGTTAAAGCGGAACTGAAAATGTTGACTTATGACCACTTTTCACAGTTATGACCTTTGCAACATCCCAACTGGTTCGTATTTATAACTGTTACTGTATCCCAAGGTTAACTCATCATCTTTTGGGACCTTCTGACAAATAAAGTTAATGGGGAAGCCAGATTCACTTAGCAACTGGGTTACTAACTTATCAACTTCAATGATTCCCTTAACAATTGAGGCAAGGAAGATCATAAAATGGGACAAAATTCAAGTAAAAATGTTTCAGTTAACACAAATATATAACTCAATTGTGGTTTCCTCATAAGTCGAGGAATACCTGTTTCAAAGCAGGGTGCTTTTAATTGCCTACTGCCTATCTAGTATCGCAAAATATAAGACATAGTCCATTATTGTGCTATCTCTACCACCATGCTTTAGTGAACAATACATGAAAACCAGTTACTAAGCGGCCAGGTGTCTGTTGCTGAAAGATATATTCCCACTTTCACAAGCTTGGTAAACATCACAGGACATGTCTTCTGTTGTCCACAGTTGCTAATCAGTAGCATAACAACACAGCTTGCAACATCCATAAAAGCTGGGCCTGGAGTAACTATTGTATGTATTAAGCATAGGTTTTCAGCAGCAGGTTTTCTTGCCTTCTATGAAAATATGTCTTCAGTTGCCCCACATGTTGGTGAGGTCTAACTGTCTAAAACGTTTTGGAGAATCATTAAACTCTTCTTTGGGATCTGAGGCTGCCCTATTATTTCTCAAAAGTGTGAAAGGAATGGATCAAAATTACAACTAGGTAGGACTCAAACTGAATCGCCTTCTAATGTAAATTGTGTTCTGTATGTTGGCTTCCTCATGATCAAACTGCTTATGAAAATAAACCTCTGGATCTTAAAGTATTTTTTGTTTTTGCTGCTATCTCCTGTTTCTTCATTGTGACTGTGATGACCCACCTTGATGCAGAAACAGAAAGACAATAAATTATATGAAAATAATCTTTATTGCAAACCCAAATGCTTTTGAAAAAGTATTTTCCGACAATGCTGGGTTTCTTGAGAGGCAAAGCAGAGATACTCCAAAATTAGAAACAGAATCTGGCACAGTTCAAAGTACTCACAATTACTAAGAGATAACACCATCCAAAGCTTGCTGAAATATTTCATCAACAGGAATCCAGAATCTCAGAGGCAAAGAGTTACCAAGCAGCTACACCAAAAATAGCCTTTGACTCCAGCGATTAATCCTACAAAACTGGCTAGTTTTAAAGCCTCCAGCTCAGCTGCATCTCATTCTTCACTTCCTCCTGAGTAGACCTTTATCCAAAGCTCTCTTGTCCCTGTGTCTCTGACTTGGATCAGGTGGGGGAGCTGGTTCCTCCTCTGAACTCCTCTCTGGTTCAGCCCCTAGCCCACTGGGTCCAGCCTGGGCCTGCTCTGTCCCATCCTCATCCACAGTGTCAGCCTCCCCCATACTGCTCTCTTCCAGCTGTTCTTCCTCAACCTCCGAGTGAGATGCTGACAAAGGCATGAAAGAAGGTAATCCAATGCATGGATTGTCTCTGTAACTATGTCGGACAGATGGGTTGGAAGCTAATCACCAGACTGCAAGAACACAAGTGAGTGGTCAGACAAGGAGACCCAAACTCATTGGTTACACTGCAGTGAACAATGACATACATTCATCTTTGCAGCTACTAAGATTGTTGGATGAGCAGGCACAAAAACAGCCAGGGAAGTGATTGAAGCCTGGGAAACGGGTCCATTGTCAGTCAAGAGGAATGCAGATTTACCACCAGCCTATCAAATACTTAGAAGGCAAGGACTGTGCAGCACCAGCAAATGACAGCTAATGATTTTAAACCCAGCCATCAACATACCCCAATTACTATCTAAAAATCCATTTACAACAGGCACTATAAATACAACACACCGAACAGTACACAGCCTGCTAGAGAGAAGTTTCCTGAAGATGGGGGCATGGCAAGCCACCCCTACGTCAGGCATCCTTTGCGGACCACCTGTGCCCCAAGGGGCCCACCAGGGGGGCGGGTTTTGGACCCTGGGGCAGGAGCTTGCCCCAGTGCATCCATTGCCGAGCACTACCGGAAGTGCTCTCCAGAACCAGATTTTCTAATAAGCACTCAGGAAACATATAGGCTCAGAAAGAAACATAGTTGTGTTTATTTCTGTGCAATAGTTTGGAAAGCTGTGTTTTATTTGGCATTACAATATATGTAAGACCTTTTCATTAAAAGGCAACATCATCTGTATATTATGGTGGAATTGGAATGAAGTCTTACGCCCACTTAATAAGAGTTTACTGACTAATAAAGTCTATTAGAAATAATTTATTATCATGATAAGGTTTCTTCCTCCGCTTTGGTAAATTTACCAGGGTTTAATTGTGTTATAAATAAAACCGTATGCTTTCCTTTGTAAATAACTAATGCAATAAGGTGCTTTAATTGAGCCAAGGTAGGAAATAGAAATAGAAATGTTCTAGGCTGATTGAAAAGGGACCTGAATCTAGATGTTCATTTTAGCCACAGAAAATGGGACTACAATTATACAAGGATGCCTATGCATAGGATGCCTATTGCAAATTTGCTTCTTTTATTGGTACCTGATTATTGTTATATAAAAAAAAATCTGGAAACACTGCTGATCTCTCGAATCACTAGTTCATGGGACAGTAGCTACAACTGCATGCCTACCATAATTTTAATTGGGTTTTTAAACAATTAGAATAATTTACAATATAATTGGATTTTAATTAAATTCTACTTAAAAATTCTT
>JANHFP010005192.1:56324-66739 GCA_032468135.1 Calamaria suluensis
GACTGCTTGCGCTCTAGGAATGTTAGTAGTCCATTTTGTTGGAAGAAACTAGAGAAGAGAAAAAAGATAAAAGCTGGTCACTTTATTTTCAAGCTAAGCATTGCGCTACCTAGATAACCTGGATTTTGTGTCAATTGCCAGGAGTTGTGTCTGAACTTTTCTTTTTGATCAGCTTGTCTAGCTAGAGACATTCTGGCACTCAGGCTCATGTAATCTAGCTCTGCAGCTCAGTTGGCATTCTGGGCACCTGCTATGAAGGCCTTTCATTCTACAGTGGTACCTTGGTACTCAACTGCTTTGAAACCAGGGGTGAAATGCTCCTGGTTTGGCCTGGTTTGGCCAATCCAGTAGCTATGGCAACAGATGGTTCGGAGAACCAGTAATGAAAATCCCTGACCCCGATCCTCTGCCCAGGATCATCGAAGCTTTTACATTTTCCTATAAAATGTAAGAAAAAAAGCCTTACATGAGGAATTCTGGGAGTTGAAGTCCACAAGTCTTAAAGTTGCCAAGTTTGGAGATCCCTGTTTTAAAGGAATATTTTTCTACCAAATCCAGTGAATACTTAGAAAAAAAATCCTTTTAAAAAGTAAGAAAAACAGCCTCCCATCATCGCGCAGCTCTATTGTGATCCTCTGAGGCTCTCTTTACATTTTAAAAGCATTTTTTACTACCTATTCACCAGAACTGGTAGTAAAAAATGCTTTTAAAAAGGTTAAAAACAGGTCACTCCCACCCAGTCACATGACTGACCCACCACCAAGCCATGCCCACAGAACCAGTAACAAATTTACATTTCACCCCTATTTGAAACGTATTTTGGTACTCAACACATTTTGACATGAAAATTTTGCCCCAATACTCATTGTTTGATACTCAACGCACAAACTAGAACTATTCAGTGTCAGCTACTTCTGACTCACTACATTATTCCTTATGGGAAAAATGTGTTTGACACTCATTGTTTTTGGTACTCATTGTGTTTTGTGGAACCAATTAATGATGACTACCAAGGTACCATTGTAAATGTATACCAGCAATGCTGATGCTATTTAAATTCTGTTAAGAGATTTTGGTGAGCAATGAAGCGAAAGAGAAATATATCCTGTGAATATGATATGAGAACAAAGAGAATTAGAAGAAAAAAAATGTGGACAGACATTAGGAGAGTTCATACTGCAGTCACCATAAACTTCTGCAGAGTTTGGCAGAAAACAGACTCACTTAGTCAGATAGGTTACAAACTACTTCTTCAAAACTTCAAATGGAACACACCTGATTTGTCACAGTTGGGATCACTGGTAAGTAAAATAATACTTTCAATTCCTGAAAATTACATTTTCCATCTCTACAAGTTAATATAATAAATCAAGTGTGCTATACAATCTCTCTCAAAAGAATAATTCCTAAATTAAAATCAGATTACATTTACATTTGAGCTAATCAGAACTAACTCTTGTATAAGATTTCACAAAGACTGCCATTATAACCGAAACGTTTTTTTAAAAAATTGCTCAATGATGGTTCTACAGTTAAAGATAGGAGATCTTAACATTAAAACTTTCACTCCACATTCCAGGAATGTATTTGAATCATATCTTTTTCCTTTCCTGATATAAACATATTTCTTTTTTCAGTACAATGTGGATGCCTGAACTAAGCTATTTTTATGTGTATCTCATCAATAGAATCAAATCTGACTAATGAATAAAAAAGAGCTTTTGTTGAACAAAATATTTTTTAAAAAAACAGAAGTAGAACTGCAAAGCAGTTTTCTAGACTTGAAGGGGAAGCAGGTTTGTATCTACACATTTAGTCTCATTAAATCAGACTCAATGGGAATAAACAGTAACATGAACACGGAGCACAATTATATTTTTATGGGTCTAATCAAAGATCAGTTTTATTCAGAACTGGATACTGTTACAGAGTTCAACTGACACTGTTTAATTCCAAATAAGAGGATATTGTCAGCAATGTAAAAAAATAAATAAATCAGGCTTTTAATTTGTCCCTTCATATAAATGACCATATTTACAAAATTAGAATTTTAAAAGCCAGAATTCTGCAGCATTAGTGAATCCTTGTAAGATTCACTACTGCTTCTTATCTTTTCCCTCGTTCACACAATGCATTTGAAACATGGTTCCAAATCAAGCCTTTGACCAGCCATCCTTGTCTTCAAATTGTTGAGCAGCGTTTCTCAAGATTGAAAGGTCCAATAAAAGAGTGACTGAATAATTGGATTCTTTTCACCACCCAAGTACTTCAGGTTTACAAAGGCATAGAAGTCTCTCACTGCAGTGCTCTTGGTCC
The DNA here is from genome assembly GCA_032468135.1 of Calamaria suluensis. Classification (NCBI taxonomy): domain Eukaryota; kingdom Metazoa; phylum Chordata; class Lepidosauria; order Squamata; family Calamariidae; genus Calamaria; species Calamaria suluensis. The sequence continues at coordinate 58,641 of JANHFP010005192.1, forward strand.
TTTTGGCAATCTGCTAAAATGATATAAGAGGTGGAGTTTTCCCTTCTCACTAAACAATTTTTTGTGCTTGTACCTAGACCATGAGATCCAAAGAGACCAGGCAATAGAGCAGCAATTTACATCAACAAAGGGGATTTTGATGCACTCCCTGAATGGGGCTGCATTACCATGTTAATAGCTTTTTCACTCTCAGCCTGGGACTTTGGAAACTTTTTGCAAATGAAGAACAGTTCCGCTTTCTATTTTAACTGAGACAATAGCAGAGGAGCCTCTCAAACTGCATCAAATAGCAGTCAGTGAAATCCCTAACTACTCATCCTGTCTTGGTGGTTTATTAACCACCAAGCCAGAGAACAAAAGGAGGAGAACAACCTGCAGCCCGACTTCACCCCCATCTCTTAATCCCCTGGAGATGGGAGGAGGAATTGCCTGCAAAACTGTTAAATCAATCTTTTTATCTTCCACCATTTTTTTGAGCTTCCTTCCAACATTCCACCATAAAAGAAATTTCAGGTAAGTTTCCAAACATTAAATTCTTTATGGCGTCCTGATTAGAAGAATGATGATGAGATTCCTCCCCCCCCTCTCCACTTCATTTTTCAGACAGTTGTTCTTCACCAGTTCCCACACTCATCTGCTTGTTCCTTTGTCATATGCTTTGAATGTACTCTTCTCCTGACACTGACTGACTCTCACCATAGAGAATCAATGAAAATGTTGCTCCTGCAGTCAGACAGTGGAACAGAGCCCATTCATTACCACAAAAATGTTCCACTGCCACCAGTGTAGACAGCAGTTTCTATCTAACTCCTCTCAATGCATTTTCCAATTTGAAAATGACTCTCATTTTCATAAAGCTTCCTACTACCTTAAGATAGCTGGGGGGAAAACAAGCCCTTTGTAATTACTTTCTTTTTCTTACCTCTATGTGTGGTAAGATCAGCAGCAGATTTGTGGCTTACGAACCTACTCTACAGAGCTGGTTGTTGCCAATATTTATTCTGATATTTTTTACTTTTGTGTTTTATACTGCACTCAGGTATAAGTCCATAAAAAAGAAAGAAAGCGAGCCAGTTTGATATGATGATTAAGGCAGTGGTGAAATCCATTTTTTTTACTACAGGTTCTATGGGCGTGGATTGGTGGGCATGGCAGGAGAAGGATACTGCAAAATCTCCATTCCCACTCCTCTCCTGGGACCAGCCAGAGGTGGCATTTGTTGGTTCCCCAAACTACTCAAACTTTCCACCACCGGTTCTCCAGAACCTGTCAGAACCTGCTGGATTTCACCCCTGGGTTAAGGCCTGGGAGACTGTGAATTCTAGTCCTGCTTGAGCCATGAAACTAGCTGGGTGACATTGGGCCAGTCACTCACTTTCAGTGCTAGGAAGCTGGGAATGGTAAACTTATTTCTGAAAACTGTAGGGATTATCCAGGTAGTTGCCTAACCAACATAAAGAATGTACAGCAAAAGATAATAAACTATTTGATACTGATAAATACATTGGTTGTATTCTTATGTGCCCTAATCACAGCACAAACCTACCCTGGCAATCTCTTTGTTTTGCCAGGCCCTTATGATATTACTTTCATCTCATCCTCAGCCCATGAGTGACACAGGTTTATCATATTTTTCCCTGTTAGGCAGCACCAGATAGGTAAAATGTCTTAAGCTTTGTCACACAATATTTTGGAGAATATTCAGGTGACTGGTACCTGGGAGATAGAAGTTTGAGAGATAGGATAGGGATTAGCCATGGGAATAGTCAATTTCACATAGGTGTACTTTTCTGTCAACTCAAGGATGTGTATAACATGATAGTGCTAAAGGTGCCCAAAGTGTCCTTGCTTGATTTCTAATAGAAAGCATTAACACCAGCCTCTATAAAATATTCTGCTTTTCTCAATGTCTGTATGAGGTAGTATCTTAATAGAGGAATCTCACATATGTTTAAATATATGATATATTTAATCAGGTCTTCTCATAAATAAGATGGTTTTGACTGAATAGTCAGGGAAATTCTGAGTTCTGTTACAGGATTTTTTATTTTGGGTATCACATCCCACTTGTAAAATGTGGAACCCAAAGCTCATTTTATATAAAGCTGAAGGGTAAATAATATATGTGAACAACCCACTCATAATTAAACAGAACTGTGATTTTGTTAAGTTTTTGAAAGCAAAAAATGTATTTTTGACATTTACAGTAACTCATTCATGTGGAAAACAAAGAACAGGAAAACATTTCAGAGATAAAGCAAAAGTTCAGAAATGTATGTGCACACATGAGGCATTTTACATTATTATAGTTTCAATCAAATATATCCCACTTTTAGATGGTATACCTAGATTATTATACAATCAACTTTTTTTCCTAAACACTGAAACACTAAGATACTCTCCAAGGCAAACTCTTACATATGATCCTCTATTACTGTAAAAGCAACAGATTTTTCATCATATGATCTTCTATTACTGTAAAAGCAACAGATTATTCATCATATCTGATACAGCCATACATTGATATTTATTTATTCAAGAAAATTTATTTGGCTACCCAACTCACTCTCAGTAAATTACAATGGCTATTACCCCAGTTAATTTTTTTTGGTTAACACCAAAGTTTCAGGAGCATTCATACATACAAGACAGGGTCTTATTTTGGGGAAAACACGGTAATATGAAACATTTACTAAATTCAGTTAAAAAGAACTATATTCAACTAAGACTTATGTTCTTCAGTCTGACACTTTCCAGGGTTGAACCAACTCCCATTTTCTCTGGAAAATAGCTTTGTTGAATTCAGAGAGCTCAAATTAAACATGTGGAGAGTACCAGGCTGGCAAAAGCAGCTTTAAGCACTTCCTTCCTTCAGCACATTAACTACAGTAAGACAAAGCTCATTTTATCATAGTCTTACCTTGGAGAACCAAACCAGAATTTTCAATAATGTATAGGAAAGATGTCAATGGAGCAATAGGGGTCTTAGCAACCAGGATCTGCAAAAACAAAACAAAATGAAACCACATATGGTTTAGTTATTACTAAGGCGTCCAGAGGAACTCAGCTGGATGAACAGCACTTCAAATGTATTTTCTCCCACTGGCTCTACAAAGAGTTTGTTCCACCATTCATACTTTAGGATCTATTTACTGATTCAAACTATCCAAAGTTCCACATTGTCTTAATATAATATTTCATTTGTTTTGCTGAAATACACAAGAGAGGAATGTGCTTAACCAACCCTGCATGAACATAAAAACCAAGGAAGAATGAGATCCTACACAGGAGTTCTCACAGTAAGAATCTAGAATCACTTCTTGTCATTTGTAGCCAAACAGTCATGCTTTAGCATAAAAGTAACACAAACACAGCAGCCCCTATCTTATAAACTCTCTAGAAATTCTAGAGAGATGTTGATAATTTATGAGATTCTAAAGAGATTCAATTGCTGCCATTTCTGCTAAATGTGTATGCATTCCAAATGTGAAGCAGATTTCCTCACTCATTTCTGCCTAAGGGGAAAAAAAGGAAAGACACTGGAAAGCAATTTCCTAGTCTGTGGTTTTCACAGTGGCATTTCCAACTTTGTAACCTTAAGGGCACCACTTAACAAGGCTGCTGATCCAAAGCACACTCTTGGTTCTTTCAGAACTCTGTTTCAATTACAGTGATCTCATACCCATTTTGTAAAGACAAAGAAAATACACCAGGCCATAGTACTGCCTTCCTTTTAAGTATGCAATAGGGCTAAATCAACATGGAAGGAAGTATGAAGTAAGGTACCCCCAAGGCGCTGTCTTAGGCCATAGTACCAGGGGTGAAACGCTACCGGTTCGGACCAGTTCAGTAGAACTGGAAGCAGAGATTGGGGTTGGTTTGCAGAACCAGTAGCGATCACTGGCTGGCCATGCCCCCAAACTGATCCACGGCCCTGCCATGCTTGCCTGCCTTCCGCACTTCCTTTTTCTGCAGCATTGCCCTACCTTCTTTGGATCGCCCTGAAGGGGGGGTCTACCTTTGCAGAAACCAGGTGGGTGGTTTGTATGGAGGATTAGTGGGGGGGATGCACAGCCCCCCAGGCTGGAGAGTGGGGCAAGAGAATGCTCCGAAATTAGCTTGGGCAGAATGACTTGAGTGACATGCATGACGTCAACTTGGCCACGCCCATCAAGCCACACCCAAGCCATGCCCACAGAACTGGTGGCAACAATTTTTAGATCTTACCCCTGCATAGTACTCCTCAACATATTCATAAATGATTTAGATAATAGAAGGGGAACTTATCAAATTTGCAGACAACACTATGTGGGGCAGAATACTCAACACTTTAGAAGACAGTGCCAAAATTCAGAAAGATTTTGACAGACTTGACCACTGGGCACTAGGTAGGTGTTACTGGCTCACAGCAGTAGCTGTGAAAGGGATCTAGACGTTCTAGTGGACAACCACTTAAGTATAAACCCAGCAGTTTGCCACAGCTGCCAAAAAAATAGCTAATGCAGTCCTAGGCTGCATCAACAGAGGAATAGTATCAAGATCAGATGAAGCATTAATAGCACTATATACTGCCTTGATAAGACTATTTGGAATACTGTGTCTAGATGTAATCAACCCAATCCGAAAAAGATGTAGAGACTCTAGAAAGAGTAGAGAGAAGAATCACAAAGATCATTAAGGGTCTAAAAGCTAAAACATATGATGAACTGTTGCAGGAAACTGAGTATGTCTAACAAAGAGGACTTTAATTCCTCTCTTAAGTTTCAACAGAAAGAAAGCAATTCAGAGATAATTGCCTAGAATGTATAATGATATTGGGGACAGGTTTGATGAATTTTCATTTTATTTTAAGTGATGAATGTATGTTTACTTTAATAAAAGTTCATAGTATAATTAAAAATATAATAAGGCAGACAGTTCATCTGAAGACTAATGTAGAGAGGAAAGATAAATGACTGACTTTAACACTGGGGGTAGGAAGAATTACAACTACTGAATATGGTGTGAAGACAGGAGAGTTTGGGCTCCTTCCAGGATTGAAAAAGTATGCCAGATTTTACTTGAAGCTACATCTGTAGAGTTGTCCTCACAAACAACTTCTTTCAATTTATATCTAACATCTGCTATCCCACACATTTCTTTTGTAACTGGGAGGGCACGAAACTGCCAGACAAATATACAACAAACAAGAACTGGTTTAGGAACCAATGTCAGTGGTTTGCTTTGAGTAATGTAATGTCAGCAAAGGCAGCTCTGGATGGGAGACGAATGCAATGATATGCTTCATGGTGCAAATTACTTCCTTCAAAGAAAGAGGCAACTGGGTCATCAGGATCAAGATAATCCTTGAAGAAATATGCCTACAATGCAGAAACCTTTACTAAGAAGTGAGGGTCTTATTAAGGCTATTAAGCTCTTGCAGTTTCATTAGTTAAGTGTCATCAAGTTGGGTCTAACTCTTGCTGACTCTACAGACAAATGGCCTTCACCTCAACCCATCCCAGGGACAATCCACATAACTTCGAACAATATCCTTGATCTTGTCTATTTGCTATATCTGTGTCCTTCCCTTTTAGTTCCTGCAACTTTGTCAAGCATAACTGCTTTTTTAGTCCATTATTTGTTTGCTACATTATATTCACTACCGGAATTAAACAGATATGCAAATAATATCTATCCTTATCATACTCCTTACCCTTCCTGGCCCATGCCACTTTGTGCTTCCCTGACTTGTGCTATCCCCGGCAGGCCTTCCCAGACCTATGCCACACCTGTGGGCTTTCCCTGACTCATACAACACTTCTTGAGAATGTCCATGTGCCAACCTTCCCAACCTGTGCACTGTTCCTGATCTGCACTGCACTTCTTGCGCTCTCAAGCGAGGAACAGAGATTTCTGATACTCCCTGCCAGTTTCCCACAAGGAAACCCAATGGGGAAGTCAAACAGAAGTAAAGAATCATTCATGTTCCTTTTTTTGCCCATGCACACTCATTCTGTTTCTCTGTTCAAGTAAGACAATTTCTCTGAAACAATGGCTCACTGGGGCATGACTTGTCTTCTATGCGACTGAAACTGTCCTGTATATCTGCAACCTTCAACTGGGCAAATGATGACAATATGGCAACAATTTTTGAATCAATGAAACTCAATTTGTCTGAAATCCAGGACTGATTACTCACATGGGATTGAAATTTAGCAAAGTTGTGGCAATTTCCAAACTCTCTGCCAACTTCTAATAAGGAAAATCAATGAAGAAGCCAGAAGGAAGTTGGAAGTTGGTCTAGCTTCCACTGTATTTTTGCCTGCCTGTGACCATTCTGTTTCTCTATTTACGCAATATTCTGGAACAATGACCCAATGGATAATAGGTTGTCTAATTTATATTATGTTTTTATTGTATGTCTTCCAGATTCAGTCTTGCTGAAACACCTAATATCTTTAATTTGCTAAATTTAATCTTTATATTTGAAACCTACATGGTCTGTTTCACAATATGTACCTGGAAATGCCCTAGGTGAATGTATTGTATTTTTCTGACTTCTGTTTCCTATTATGTAGTCAATTTGATTCTAATGTTATCCATCTGCTGATGTACAAGAGTATAGCCTTTACATATTCTGTTCTGCTGTTCAAAGCAATTGCCAGCAACAACCGAGTCTCAGAAGCATTATTGACAATAAAAGATATGCAGTATGCCCCCTCCCTTAATTGAAAGGCTTTTTAATGTAAATATTCAGGTAGGCCACGGTACTTGGCAAGCAACCAAGATGATGTGTATAGCCTAACTTAGGGGTTAGCAAACTGCGGCTCTGCAGCCACATGTGGCTCTTTCACCCCTCTGCTGCGGCTCTCTGTCACACAAAATATGTGTGACACCCACCAATGTGACACCCGCCAGCACACGGTTTATTGAGCTTTTCAACCCCAGTTAGGTCAACCATGGATAAATCCAAGGAAAGAAAAGTTTCAGAAGAAAATGTAACATTTGATTCAACTACATAAGCTAGTTTTGTGGCTGCTCAGGAAATAGTCCGGCATGGGAAGGGATTTTGTGGCTCCCAGCGTTTTTTTTCCTGTGGGAAACAGGTTGAAACGGCTCTTTCAGTGTTTAAGATTGGCGACCCTTGTTCTAACTGATGTATTATCCTCCTTTATCATCTGTATCAGAGAACAGTGGGTGCAAATATATAATTTTTCTGCAAAATTTTCTACTGAATAATCCTCTGGTGATTGTGTTACATTACTGTTTAGAGTAATAACATTACTATTTTATTTACTGTATTGTGTTGCAATGTCTTTAGATTGGAGAAGTTTTTTGCAAATGGCAAACACATACCAGTACCATGCTTTCAGGGATATAAAATACATGCATGTCTATATACAATAGTCTTCAGAAGACCTCAACAGAAAACTTTACTTTCTGTATGAATTGCTGTTCATTTAGCTCTGATTATGACAATTGCACTCTTGAATTCCTTTAATGAACATTCATTTAGCAACTGTTTGAAGTTATGATAGTGCTGAACGAATGATTAAGACTGATTCTTGAAGTTATGACTGTTGCAGAGCCTAACAACTGCACTGGGGACTAATACAACTGTGTCACTAAGTGATGTGGCCATGTGATATTTCACGTAATAACTGCTTCACTTAGTGACCGAAATTCCAGTTTCCAGAGTCATCAAGCAAGAACTACCTGTATCCTCTTTAAGATACAGAAGACTAACTGATATAATTTTGCTGCCACCCCCTCCTCCCATACAAATAAGAGGTTTGTAGCTATTGCAGCTCTTAAAAATTCAAGTAGCCTTTGAAAAGAGGTACATATATTATTAATTGGACTATTGTCAAAGGAAAAAGCATCCAACTACATTTTCAGAAAAAATAACCAAAAATATGGCTCTGCGGCCTTGTGTGAGGAGCCCAAAGGAGCACACAGTTGTGGGGTTGGTTAGTACCATGAGAGCCCCCCCCCTTTGTTGTTGGTGGTTTAAGAGTAAGAAGCAATAAACAAGGTAAAGGTTTCCCTCGCACATATGTGCTAGTCGTTTCCGACTCCAGGGGGTGGTGCTCATCTCAGTTTCAAAGCCGATGAGC
>JANHFP010005193.1:47948-58337 GCA_032468135.1 Calamaria suluensis
ATGGTAAGCCCCTGTCTTAGTCCTTAATTGTCCAACCAGGAAGGGAGCCCATAGATAGTCCTACTGTTTGTCGTTCCCGGCCTCTCCTCATTGTCTTCTCCTACTGCCCCCTCTCTCACTAGGGGGCAGTGGCCATAGCGGGGCAACGGCAATGACGGTGACAGGCAGAGTAGGCCAGCTAGGCAGCGGCAGTGGTATTAAAAGATGTTACAGCTGTTAGTATTAATGGTATTAATGGCCGCCATAATACATTCAGGCAGGGAGGGGGGCAATAAAATAGTTCACCCCTCCCTTGTCCCTTTCAGCTCCCCACAAAATCTTTGGCGTCCCCCGTCATCAGACGCCAGCTCCTTCCATCGCCCCCTCTCTTCATAGGGAGTGGCAGCCATAACAAAGACGACGGCGGGGACACCAAAGGCGGTGGTAGGGAGTCCGGCTGGGCAGCGACAACAACGGCAGCCACCGCAAAATGTTTCAACCGGGGGGGGCGAACAAACTCACCCCTCCCTCGTCTCCTTCAGCTCCCTTGAATCTCAGTGCCTCCAATCACCGACCGCCGTCTCCTCCCGCCGCCCCCTCTCTCACCCGGGAGCAGCTGCCAGAACAAAGACGGCGGCGGCAATAGAGGCAATGGCGGTGGCGTCAACGATGTCCAGCTGGGCGGTGGCAACGATGGCGGCGGCCGCCGCAAAATGTTCAACCAGGGTGGGGCCAAACAATCGGGCTCGTCTCTCCCTGGCATCCTCAGCTTCCCCGGACCCTCAGCACCTTCACCCAGCCGCCGAATGACGACGTCAAACGCCGCCCCCTCTCTCACTAGGGAGTGGCGGCAATGGCGACGGCAACAGCAGCGGCAACCGCACAGAGAAATCTTCGGCGTCTCCTTCTCATGGGAGACGCCAGAGGCTAGAGCCGAGGGGGAGCACCCTTTAGTGTACCCCCCATCCAGCTGCCTGCTCTCCAGATGGAGGACCCCCCTGGTCCCCCTTCCTACCCGGCAAAGACCCCAACGGAGAAGAGGAACGGAGGAAACATCCTCCCTCCTCCCGTCTCGACCGATAATATGATATGATAATATGATAATATGTAATATGATAATATGTAGCATCTTCACAATCACATCTCCAACATTTTGGTTTAATATTTGGATACATACATGATATTTTTTTAGGATCTAAGTGCCATCTATAAAACATTTTGTAAAAGTTTTCTCTTAAATTTTGAGCTTGTGTAAACTTCACGTTTCTAACCCAGATTGTTTCCCATGTTTCCATCATTATTGAGCTTTCTATCCTCATGTCATTTTCATATGTATAAAATACTCTGGTACAGAAACCCTAAGGTCAGTCTTTGATTTGGAAAAAGTAGGGAACAAAGCAAGAAAGTTTCCCTTTATTTTAATGGAATTGATTATGCAAAAAGTCAACTTTTCTAAAGCTGCATCTTCAAAACAAATTGTTGTGGCCCACCAGCAGCCAGCAGAGCTGGCAGCACAGTTGGACAGTGAAGAGGTTGGGAAGGAACATGGGGGCTGGGGAAAGCTTGGACGAGGACTCTGCATCAGAAGCAGAGAGGGAGCTCAACAGCAGTGAAGCAGAGGAACAGCTGGAGCCCGTTCCCAGTATGTACTTGTGCAGAGCTGCCAGAAGACAAGAACAACTAAGAAATCAGCATTGGCTTGGGAGTAAAGCTACACCTTGGAGATGGTTGGCCCCTCCCATATGAAACAAAAGAGGAGCAAATGGGCAGGCGGCTTTTGCTGGAAACAATTAGTTCATTTGTTCTGTGACTCTGAGAGACATCTTGTGCCAACTTTTGCCTTGTACTGCATTTGGAAACAAGTTATGTGGCAGATTGCCAAGCAAGATAAGGTGTATTGATTCTTCTGAAAGACTGTTTGAACAGGCCTTGCTGATTTTGAATAAAAGTAATTCACAGTCATTTAAATAAAAGAGGTTTTGCCTGGGCCAAGACTCTGCTTCCTGCTTTTTAAGGAAGCCTAGGTCAGAACATAAATAGTGAAATAGTGATGGAAAATGAAATGAGAGCTTTTATTAAATTAAAATATTATTTAGGGTCCCAATGCAAACTACCACGGAAGCTTATAATATTAAAAAGACCTTTGAATTATGGAAGGAAAATTTACCAAATGCTACTTTATATTCTGTTACATGTTTGAAACCAAACCGGTAAAAATTCAGAGCAATTATACTTTGTTTTCTTTGTACCTGAAATGACAAGACACTCAAACATTATCTTCATTTGTGCTTTTAATAGCATTATTCCTCATGTTTCCAGTGATGCAGACATGAATCATTGTGTGAACTTAAGAACTATAGTTTTCTTTCTGGAACAAGGTCAAACTGCATGCCAACATTTATTAGCACATTTCCTACAATTTCTTTTGTGAAATGTGACTCATTGTTCTGGAATCAAATTCCAGAGAAAGGAACTATCTGCAGCAAATATATAAGTTTCTAGCTTTAAAATTTCACTATGCTGGTTGAAATGTTTAAGGAAACCAAATGAGTGTAGACTAGAAAAGTGAATCGCAGATTGGAGGAAGGAACAGATCTAATATCTGCTTGCATACATTTATATCAGCCTTATTAAAATTTAACTTAAAAGACACATACCTGACTATTTCATAAAGCCTTTGGTGACTGAAAAAATGGTTCATTTCCACCCTTAAGCAAACAATTTTATAGACAGCCTTATTCCTTTGTGAGACTAATGGAATATTATTGGTATTTGTTTTTGACTATGGTATTCTTATTTATTGATTTAATATATTTCTGTTTATTTAGTGGATTGAATGCCACTTAAGATTCATCTGCTATTGAAGCAGCCTATAACCATAAATTAAGATTTTTTTAAAAAATGTCACAGCGTATGAATCAAGAAATGGAATAGATATGTTTGGTGTGAGACTAAGACAAATGGGGGAAATGAAATAGAGCTGCATGAACCTAATCTGTTCTTGTGGAGTAGAACTGATGAATTCACACAGGAATGCAAAGATGTAGGCTTAATTTTGAATGAAATGGCTTATGGTGATCAGAAGGAGCCAGAAGCAATCTGCTACTAATGTTAGTACCCAGTGATATGAGCAAGATATCACTCTGAGAGGCCCTCAAGCAGCATTAACATTCCATGATGAAACTGAGGAACCTTGGATGTTAGTGTTGCACAAGGAACACTTGTGACAATTTTATTTGTGCAACTGGATGCTAGTGCAAATGAGTAAGTGTGACCTGAGACAGGTATGACCAACCTTCAGGCAGCCATAATGTCCAGCAGTGCAACTGAGAGACCCTACTCTGAGATTGTGAAAGAGCCATGTGGAACAATAGGACACAGATGATATGAGAAGGAAGACACCTTCCATCATTAGCCAAAGTACTTGCTCTAGAAAGCAAGGGTAGTTCTGCTATGAAGTCATGTTAATAAGCACTTAGACTCATATGCTGCTTTGCAGTACTGTAAAGCACTCTCTGGGCAGTTTACAATGTGAGCTTATTGCCTCCAACAATCTGGACCCCTAATTTTACTGGCCATGGAAGGATGGAAAGCTGAGTCAACCTTGAATCATGATAGGATAAAATTCCTGGCAGTAGGCAGAGTCAGCCTGCAATACTGCATTCTAACCACTGCATCACCATGACTTACTGTGCTGTGTTAATAAATGATCTTTACACTTAGGCCAAAATTGATCCACCATTCTGTGCAGGCATAAATGTTAAACAAAGCTAAAACTGCAGATGCACAAAAATATTTATGTTTTTGTCAAGTTGTGGTCCCTGAGTTGCACAAATGATGAGAAAGCAAATAATAAAGACCAGATTATTCTAGTGATATTTGACTGTTCCTTATCATTTGACATGCATGAAGCATAATACAAGATTATACAAAGAAGCAAAATAGGTTTTTTACAAAAATGGGAAGGTGACGGAGATAAGGAAGGCATTGTCTGTGTGGGATAAATTTGTTCTATATAGTGATAGTCAAGGATTTACTATATTCAAAAGAAGAAAACCCAAGCTATTTATATAAACATGGGAGTGTGGGTAGGTGCATATGTGTGTAGGTACAGCAAGAATATGTCAACATATACTATGGTTGACAATTGGAAACAAGATGTAAAAGTGTTCATTTAATTGTTGGAAACGACACTTATTGTTATTTATTGTTTAAGACGTTGGTCTTCCTAACATTTTCTTATTGTGTTCAAATGATGGCCAATGAGCCTTTTCCTTTTTTTTTCTTTTGCCCATAGTGACAAGGAGAGTTACTTATTTATTGCTTAAGACATTGATCTTCCTAACCTTTACTTGTTGTGTTCAAATGATGGTCAATGAGCATTTTCCCTTTTTTCTCTTACTCATAGTGACAAAGGAAGTCATTGGGGATTTCATGTAGTGTATATATAGGCCCATCCTATTCTAAATTTGTGAGTCCCTTTCTTTATGCTGCCTCTTTCTTTTTTCTTCATCATCCATCCCAGGTGGTTTCCTTGGCAGTAGCATAGCTCTTCTTCATCACTACAGCTGGTCAGTGGCAACAACTGAGATTATACATTCTCAGCCTCCAGGGGGAAAAGCTAAATAGGCTGAGGTAAGGCAATATCCAAACCTGGAAAAAAGAAGCAAATGCTAGCATTTGCATTTCAGTCCTCCACAGCCATTCCATTGTGAATTTAAGTGACATTCAACATGATAGTTACAGGTTGGGATAGTTGCAGCCTCATTACCATTATAAAATCCTCTTCCTCTGTGTTCTCTCATTGCTCTCTCTCTCAGGTATTAGCATTTGAATCCGGTGTTGAATATATTTATTTCTTGCATACTAAAAATAGAATGGAAACCCAGAAAAAAAGGGTGTTTGAACTTAAGGGAAAAATAATTGTTTTTTTTTTCAATCTCATCTGTATACATTTGTTGAGTTCATGCATTATCTTAGCATTAAAACATGCACATCTTTAAATGCCTGGTTGAGACAATTAAGACTCATTTGGTTGCATACGTCATCACCTAATGACTTCTAATACAGAAGAAATAGAAATAATCACTTTAGAGTGTCAGGGGCACTCTAAATCCATGGCTTATTAGTGGTAAATCACTGGAAGAGAAGGGAATCTTTTGATATTACCAAGAGATTATAAGTTTTAGTCTTTAATTACTCTTTCCTAAGCAATATTATTTTGTGGAGTCCTTGGTGTTCTCTGAGCCCCCTTGTTTGCTTACAGATATTTCATTGCCCAACTTGGTGACTTCATCAGTGCTAGTGAATGTGGAATTTGCTTTCTGTTTATATACAATAGGACTCCAGGGGTTTCACATTTCAACCATGAGCTTCTGTTGGTACAATATTGTTCTATCCAACAGAAGAGAATAAATGTAGCTCACAGTTGAATTGTGGAGTCTTTGGTGCTCTCTGAGGTTGGTTGGTTGCATGCAGACATTTAATTACTCAGGTAACATCAGCAATGAGCCTCACTGTAGCATCACTGAAGATATTTACCTAGTTAGATAATGAAATGATAGCAAGCAAACAACCAAGCTCAGAGAGAACCCAAAACTCTGCAACATTGTTTTTTTTTCTTTCTTTTATAGTTAATGGAACAGTTCCTTATCATGCAGTTAGTCTGCATCAATTAGCAGTATTTATGATGCTGGATCTATAGCATTTATGATTATTAAAGACTAAAGAAGCTCCTAAATAATTTAAACAATAAGAACAGGGTGTTGTAAATCAAGACAAAAAGAAAAACTGTTACTCAGTGTTGAGAAGCTGAATTATAAAATTAAGCAAGGAACCCACAAAGCTGCTGCACAGATATAAATCTCCCATAGCAACACAGTGGGATTCTTAGCAATGATTTCTTTCTATTTCCCAGCAGGATCTTCTGAAATCTGATTCAGACCATACCAGATAGGTCTGATAAAGGTACCATACTATCTAGTACTGATATAGATGGCAAATAGGTATTCCATTACCTTTATTATATTGCCAAGGCTGTTGAAATCCTGATGGGGAAAGTATAAAGGTAAGGTTTTGTCTACATTTTTGGCCAGAGAGAACTCATCAGTTTTGGAGTCCAGAAATCATGTGATTCTATTGTAGTATAGTTGTGTGACATTATGGGGTATGGCCTGAGAGGCAAATAGTACATTCCAAGGCCTGGAGATTTTCAGTCATCCAAATCATGGTTGTCCCAAAAGTGCTTTTCATAAGGAAACTGGACTTAGTTTTTCCTAGAAGACATTTTGCTTCTCATCCAAGAAGCATCCTTTTTGGATGTAAAGTGAAACATCTTCAAAGAAAAACAAAATCCAGTTGCCTTTTGAAAAAGCACCTTTGGAACAATACATTCAAATAAATACTATAAGAACATAGTTTATACAGAATGTTTCTAAGAATCCAAGTAGGCTAAAAAGTTGACTATCAATGTGAGTTACATAAATTACTATAACACTATGTAAATTTGCCTTGAAGACTTCGAAATACTAAACTTTAAAGAGGCTTAAATGCTAACATGTCATCACTGCTGGGATAAAGGGATTTCAGCTGCACCCCAGAGAACGGTATTATTGATTGCTTTCCATTGCTGTCTCTGATCTGGAAAATGTTGTATGAGAATCAATCTTCTAAATTTTAGCACTTTGTATAGTAAAAAAGTAGCAAATTTTAAGACAAAGTTTTGGAAGCTGTCTTACACATTTCCCACCTGAAACCAAAATAACAACAACAAAAACATATTTTTTCTTTCAATGCAAATTAGAAGTCTATGTTCTGACTTATATCATAATATTAGTATATTGGTATGGCTGTGAATTTTGGTCATTCACAGCCTGTAATGATTCATAGACAGTCTGGGAAGATTCCAACCAATGTCTGCAAAAGTTGACATGGTCTTTCAGGGTAATGTTGATAAGCATCCACCTTTATCTCCCTTGAAATGCTGCCAGAGACCTAATTGTCAATTAGTTTTGCAAGGCCAAATGGAGCACAGAGTCAAATGAACCTCACCAAGCTTTAATTGATTATATGAATTAATTGCTTCATGCAAAGGCTCGTGTCCATTTGCTCCTCTTTTATGTCTTATGCCAATCATCTCCAAGCCTTACTCCCGAGTTGCCCTTTCCTTCCTTAATTATTCTTGCCTTCTGGCAACTCTGCACATGATCACACTGGGAACAGGCTCACATTGTTCTTCTGCCTTGTGATGTCAGATTCCAGATGGCCCTGGCCCCCTTTCTGCCTTAGATGCAGAGCCCTCATCTGAGCCTTCTCCAGACTCCAGGACTGGCCCATGTTCCTCCTCAACCTCGTCACTGTCCTAATCAGCTACCAGTTCTTGTAGCCACTGGCAGACCACAACATCCCATTATTCTCATGAACTGATGTATATTCCATAGGAAGACTGTGTAAGGAAGTATGTTTCACATTCATGTGGCCTCAACTTAATACTTGGCACTACCAATTAAAAGGGGTCTTTTTCAGGGTAGAACCAGCCTTTGAACTAGGATATTGCAATTAGGAAGTCATGTTAAGAGTATCTCTGAAGACCCTACTAGGAATAAGCTGCAAACAAATACACACAAGAGGACATCTGCAATAATAATGGAGAAGTTCACATCAAGTGTGCTTATGAAGAAACCTCCTATTAATGCATAACTACATCCTTAAAATATATTCATAGTGAGCTTTAAGCACATTTAATCATAGATATTTTAAATGCCCTGACTTTAAGTGTTACAATGAATTAATATTATGTTCCTTGTTACCAAGTGTAGTGGTAACAGTAATCGTTTATCCAATTCCCTAAATTAGCTCCATTGTGCACCATTGATTTATGTCACAAATGCCTGCTGCAGTATTCCTTACAAAGTACACTGCATTAATTTAGTCAACCACTAAAAAGTAATATTATTAATGCATGTTTCTGCCATGTATTAAAGTTTTAAATTGTTTTGATAAAGTTTGTTAGTGAGCTGAGCCATCAGATGTGTTCTAATAAAATACAGGAGGGGGATGAAATTATGGGGGAAAGTTTCCTTTTCATAGAGGCACACAACTTTTCAAACCCTTTTCCTCCAGTCTGAGCCACAGAACCAGGAGAGAAAGTAGCTTAAGAGTGGACCGGTAAACAACATTCCAAGACTCTCCCCAACTTTCTGTCCCATTGGAACATATGAGTGACATTTTCTCTACATTTTTTTCCTCTGGAGTCCTGAGTCATTTTTTAAACTCGACATTTCTTTTGTCAGATTTTGTTTTTCTCACCACACATTGTTTGATTCAGTTCTGTTCTGCTTTGAAAGCATTATCCCATCGATGACCCGGCACAAAAAATCTGCCTCCCTTTACATAATTTCTTGACAGCATTCTGTAATATCGGAAGGAATAAAACATGAAACCTTGCTAAATAGCAAAGTCAAACTCTGCTGTAGCCATTTCCTCACTAGTGATTTATAGGATTCATAACATCAACCAACTATAACTGTAGCTATATAAAGTCTGTCTTTATTACTGCTATATTAACACAACAGCGGTGGGATGGCACTGCAAATTAGTATAAATCACTAGAGTGCGAATGACCTATTTTTAATGTCATTGTTATAAGCTAGGTAAATAACTGGAAGCATATGTCCCTCGCTGAAAGCTTAAAAAGGAAGAAGAGGAAGTAGATAAAGGGGGGGAATGGTCCAATCTTTCATCAATTTTTGGTTGGATCTAATTGGACATAATAGGTACGTTTTATAGCCTTTCTTAATCCTCACTAGGATCTAGTTTTTGTAGCTTATTTGCTGATAGTGGTGGATTTTTCTCCCTTCTTTTCAAATAGTATTTTTGCCACACCTGGATGCAATAGAAAAAGGAGCATAAATACTTTTTTTAAAATTATATATCATTATGTGCTGACTGGCTGGATATACTTGCATGAATGTGTGTATGTTTGTTTAATTTTTTTTAAAAAAACATTCAATCTCAATTATGAATTTCTTCTGAATCTGATTTAGCTTTTGGGGTGAACACTGGCCAAATGTATAGAACAATATAAATGATTTATTGGGATTAAATTAAAAAGAATTGCAGAACATTTTGAGAGAAACCAAAGATGCTTTTTCTCAAAAGGCAAGTGAACTTTGTTAAAGATATTTCACTTCTCCAAAAAGCGTCTTCAGTTCTCAGTCATCCAGATCATGGTTGTGGCAAAGGTGCTTTTTCCAAAGGCAACTGGAGTTTCTTTGTCTTTCCTTGAAGATGTTCCACTTCTCACCCAAGAAGCTTCTTCAGTTCAGAAAGTCCACTTACCTTTGGAAAAAGTACTTTTGGGAAAACCATGACCTGGATAACTGAGAATCTCCATAGGCATTTCAAGATAATCTTCTCAAGGTAAATAATTCAGGTAGATGTTTGCAAACATAAAGTAATGTTACTTAGAGAGAGGGAAAAAGCAAACAAATGGCAAGTGCACATTATAGGATCGTAATTTAGAGTGATTTGAGTAGGAAAGGAACCTTGGAATTATGTTGGAGAGGTTGTTAAAAAAGTGAAACCAAAGTAGGGCTGTAATTGTTTATTTTCAAAAGAGGAAAATTCAATGCAAGGAATTCCAGGGAAATCACCAAAACATCCAAAATCATAATGTCCTTACATATGGGCATAAAGGAACAGCTACAATAGGGTGATTAGAGAACATGGCTGTGACTTATTTCCTGTAAAGAAAAAATACAATTTACAGGGTAAATACATTTTGTAAGCTATAATTTAGGAGATAGGAGGCAATGCATGCAGTTTCTCCCAATCCCCTCTTTAAATACAAAATCTTCCTCTGCCCAAAGCCTGAAAATTAGTTCCGCTGCATGCTCGATATTTGAGTTTCAATCTCTGAACTCTCAAAATCTGATGAGCCCTGATGTAGATAAACCAGCAGAAACTTGAGTACTTATATCTGTGCATCCTTACATTTTCCACTGATTCAAGGTGTATATATACCACATGGTATATATACAAAAGAGGGTATTCAAGGAAACAAAATACATTTTAAACAGGTATCTCACTCTTACAGATTTTTGTGAATACCCTTCTTCATCCATATTGGGTAGGAACACAAATAAGTTAAAATAGAATAGAATAGAATAGCATAGTTGGACGGGACCTTGGAGGTGTTCTAGTCCAACCCCATGCCCAGGCAGGAAATCCTACACCACTTCAAACAAATGTTTAATCAACATATTCTTAAAAACTTCCAGTGTTTGAACATTCACAACTTCTGGAGGCCAGTTTTTCCACTGATTAATTGTTATAACTGTCAGGAAATTTCTCCTTAGTTCTAAGTTGCTTCTCTCCTTGATTAGTTTCCACCCATTGCTTCTTGTTCTG
>JANHFP010005198.1:17341-37579 GCA_032468135.1 Calamaria suluensis
GGGGGCCCTCCGAAGGACGGGCGGGAGAGCGAAGTCTCGCTGCTCCCGGTCGCGGCAGGGGCGGAAGCGGAAGTCCCTATTTTAAGCCATTTTTGTAGAAAGGCAAGAAGAAAAGTTTTCTTTAAATGAATTTCATACTTACTTTTTTGTTCTTATGAGAATATACTGTATGTGTGTACAAAGTTATCTTCCATCTTTGCCTTGAGGAAGGTCTTTCTCTATGCTATTTTATAAGTGGGAAGCTGACTTCACCCATAATTTTAAGCCAATATTTTAAATTATAGTTTGTTGTATAAGCTGTAGTGGCTTGATCTGTACATTATGTCAAGTCATAATGAGTAGTTTTGTAGATTCCCTAAAGATTCCCTAGCAAGTTATGTACAGAATTCAATATTGGTTACAATATTGTTATACACAATATTCATTAACACCCTTCAGATCTTTGTGGAATATAGCTCCTAGAATTCTTGCTCAACAAACAGCTAACCGGAGTACTACGCACAATTTTCTAAGCAGGCTGATAATCAAAATTAAGATAAAAGAAACGTGTTGTGAATGATGCATAAGGCTGACCCAAATGTTGTTGTTGTCTGACTTTTGATGGAGACTTTTGATATGCAACAAGGGTAGGATATACAGTTTGGGATGTTCTTCAACTTAGTCTTGATTATTTATCTTGTGATTTTTTTCAAATACTATATACTTTATTGTGTTTACCATTCTGACTAGAATGGTAAAGGGTGAATTACCTATATAGAACGAAATATATAATATAGAATGGAAGTGCTTTTGGTAAAATTGAGCTTTGTATTGCTGGCACACTGCATAAAAAAACTGAAAATGGAAATATTCTTTCCATGAGTAGGAAATTGCATGCGGCATAGGTATGATATGACCATGGCTAGTAAGCTAATGCACATCTTCTCTGTTTTGCTAAAAAGCCCAGTATGATTTCAAAAGGAGATGTGGAAAATTAAATGAAATCATCACAATAAAGTCAACAATACTTAAAAACAGTAAAATAAATAAATATAATTTTAAAAAAGCATAAAAGCAAAATAATAATAGGTAATCTCCTTCTAAATGATGGCACTTACAAATGTAAACATTTGGGGTAGGAAAACTAACTTAGATATCAGTAGTATTGAGTCAAAAGTTTATAAATAAATTCTCATTCCCCCCCCCCCCCCAAATTATGGGAGCACTCTTTAGGCAGTCTCTTAAATGGAGCTAAAAGATTGAAGGATAGCCTCTGGTTGAGAAAAAAAATATCAAGTAAAGTATCAAAAGACCTGTGGGCACTTCACACTGTCACAATGTGTGGCTACACACTGACACTATGCCTTGGAAAGATCAATAGTATCCACTGAATTGTAAGTCAATATGTACAATAAATAAGTGTCCTGTACACTAAAACAATGCCAACAGGTATTTAACCTAATTATATCTAATACTATAGTTCAGCTACTTCCCAGATATAAATGGCAGCTTTCTGAATTGTCTCAAATACCAGAATAAAGCAAATACAAAAATAGATTTTATTTGGGTCACTGGCTTAGACCAGCAAAGCTGGCTGAAGAATTCTGGGAGTTAAAGTCCACAAGTCTTAACGCTGCCAACGTTGGAGACCCCTGCTATAAAAAGACTGTTGTGTGAAAATGGGATTGTTGATTAAATCCTTATTTGCTATCAAACTTATTGCATTAGGATTCATAATCTTTATTCCATAATGGTGTTATGATTTGTTTTTGTGTTTTTTTTTTAATCATGCATATCAACTCAAGTTCCATGTCAGACGGAGGGACAAATATAATAAATATTTCCAAGAAGGAGATAAACTACAGGTTTTAGAAAAATGTTAAAAATATATTAGTTCTGATGATGCTATTGTGGGTTTAAATGTTGTAGATTGCTGATTTTTGCCATAATGACAGCTAATATAAAGCTTTTATATGACATGGTCAATATATAAAATAGGAAAACAAAACCAACAACATTAGGTATATATATATTTCATTGTTCATAATAGCATGTGGACCATATGTCCACAAATCATTTATCCTTAGGAGATATGTTTTATCATAAGAGAATGGGTTTTTTTTCCCATTGGACCATTGCTGCTGTCATTATTTTAACCACCTCCTTGCTGTGTGTTCCATTATCATAAGGAGTTTCCCATCATAGAAAACTCCTGATTATATTAAGCCCTTTGAACAGATAAAAATATAGGGTATCTTTTTTCATATGCTCATTCCTTTTTGGATCTGAATTAATCAAGGCCAGCCCTACATGTGATGTTGTTAGGGGAACTTCTCCTTTATTCACATTTATACCTCATAAAGAATAATTTGTAATAATATTTTTGAATCCTTCCCATTTACATCAATAACAATGAAGAATTCTGATGCCACGTCCCTTGATTGTTTCAAAACCCACAATCAGTAGGCATTCAAAATGAAACAATATATCCTGATAGGAAAGCTATATCCGTGTGTGTGTGTGTGTGTGTGTGTGTATCGAAATACAAACATCGAAATGTTGCCATAATATACAAAATATGTAATTATATGTAAACCTACTCTCAGAATACCGCATTTTCTGTCAGTGCATGTATACCTGAGCCTTTTTTTAGGCAAAGGGAGGGTTTAGATGTTAAGAATGGACAAAAATATTTCATTTTTTTCTTTATTATATTTTTATTGTATTATTACACTTCAGTGATGTCATTCTTGATATTATCTGCCAGGTACACTAAAGGAACTGGCTTCAGGGGCAAATTGTAGGCAAGAGGCACCATTTATTGTAGCAGTTTGGGTGATTTAAAATACATTCAGTAAAATGGAATGTGAAATGGAGAGTGGCTGAAAATTCTGTGGTTTATATGTTAACCAAACAATACAATTACATCGCAAAAACAATTTATATCCAGAAACACATAAGCATACACATATACTACATATACTTAAATATTTTGACATTCTTTCAAATGGAAATCCTTTTGAGTTCCACTGGTATCAGCAAAATAAAATTGGGTATTTTATTTTCAACTTAAAGTCAGTGACACTAAAATGCTTTGGATGCTTTGCACTTCATTTTTAATTACTATATACTGATATACTAATTACGTTTGAAAGTTACCAAAGAATGCAGCAAGAGTTACCTGTTTTTACTTGTTCTCACATAGAGATTAAAATAACAAATTTAAGAGGACAAATAAGGTATTGTCCCAAAAAATCTTACACAGCCTACTTTCTTTTAATCTTCTGGATCTCCTGCCTCTCTTGTTGTAGTCATGATGTGAGCTATACACTTAAGGTTAAAAACCTCTGCACAAAACTCTTTCAGACAAAACTGTAGCTAACCTTCTATAGTAGACAAAAACTCAGCGCTGTGTATTCAGACTTACATGTCATTGCAGTGGACCCTGGGCCAAGTTTCTCGACTTAGCTCTCTGGTGGCTTCATGATTAAAGACTGCTTCTGACAGATATGCTTTGCATTTGGAGGGTAATGAAAACAGAATTCATACCTCAGATAGTTAGTTGAATTCAGGTTCTCCAGGGTCTGTTTTTCATTGTTCTTCCAAGCTTCTGCCTTAATCCTGGAAAAACCTCTATCAACCCATCCCCATCCTTTCCTCCTTATATTTTCTCCAAACAAATATTGTTGTTTGGCATTGCCTTTCTAATACCATATATTGTACACTCAGTTAATTTTTAGCTATTACCAATTAATTCTCACCTACATTTCTGCCAATTTCTGTCCTATCTTTGATCCATGCATAATTTTTGTACTGGAAAACTTGGCTAATAGACTATGTCATCTATATGCTTTCTACACTGTCAAGATGACATTAGATCGTAGTGTCATTTATATTCAAGGCACAATAAACATTCTTTAAAAAGTTTTGTCTGTTTTTCCCCCTGACCTTTACCAACTAAGCTTTTCTTGTAAAATAAAAAAAACATACCTATCTCCCACCAACACAATGTACCAACACTAAATATATATACAGTACTTGCATCACTCAGACATACTTTACAGTTTATAGATGGTTTTTAAAAGAATGGGAAGGGAGGTAGAAGGAAGGAAAGAAGAAAGTCATGTAATACCTTTACTTTTACCTATGGATTTGATGAAATGGTTCCATGAAGAAAGTATTGCCAGACGAAAGATAAAACAAAAGAGAAACAACAGTAAGAGTTGTGTGTGTAAATGTAAATGCCATCACAGTCCAAAACATGAAAAGAGACAAAGCTGGAGGCAAATGATTGAAGACAAATGGAGATGCAGTTGGTGTCACATTTTAAGAATTACTGTTTTCCAACTTTCATGTACATGCACAAAAATACAGAAGGAACCCATGCTTCATTTTTCAAAGGCATGACACAAAAGTAACATGAACACTGATTTGGGTGGGCAATAATTTTCACAAGGTGATGAGGTCATATCATTAATTCCATTATGCTGCAAAAAAGTCTTCTTAACATTCCAGAAGCCAAAAACAAATGGTTTCTGCATTTTCCAAACAACCATGCATTAATGCAAAGCAGATTTCGCTTTTTTGGGGGAAGTATATAAGTCAAGTGTCTTATTTCATATCTATCTGAAGAGTGCATTTCAGGTTTTATGTTCAATAATATATTTATACTCATAGCAATTTCTCAATACGATCTTTAGAAATGGCACCCTTTTTGAGAATTATTTTATTGTTAGTGGGATGAGGGAAACAATAAAAAATAAAACAAAAAGGTTCAGGAGCAAATAGTAAAAAAAATAACAGCAACATAAGATATATGTATTTATAAACACACAGTGCAAAAGAAGGAGGAGGACAAAAGATGTAACTAAGACTGTGTGATTATTTACAGCCTGAGACAGCTCACAAGCATTTGGCCATCATTTGTTATGATGGACTCTGAAGCAGCTACACAAAAAAGAAACAATTTTTTTTTTATAAAATAAAATAAAATGATCGAAGCAGAGTGGAAAAGGAGCAGAACCCATACCTTGGTCGCCCATCATCAAGTGCGCCAGACCTTAAAGGAAAACAAGAGCACAGTCAGCAATGAACAAGGGTTCAAGGGAAGGCGGTAGTGTCACAGTGACTTTTTAAATTTCTTTGATAACAGGTGTCTGTCTCCTGTGAGGTTATTTGCATAATACTGCAAAGTTAAAGGAACACATTTCAACCACCAGTTTGAATTTTTTTGGAGGTGGGAATGGGACAATTGCACTACTATTTGAACACAATAATTATGAATTACCTTTTATTTTCTTTAAGTATTAAAATGGGTTTTAATGACAAAAATAGTAAGAAAATGATTTCAACTTCAACCAATTCCTAGAATATTTGTTCATAAATTCGCATAAATACTTGGATCACATTTTTTTTTGCTAGGTGGATGCTTCATCCTGCAGTTATAAAATAGTTTCTTTTGATTTATTTTTTTCTTTTCCAAACCTGGAGTAGTATCAACCTGAAGAATGGGCTGGGTCTGATCTTTTTCCTCTCATTGAAAATGAGTGTATCAAATAATTAAATAAAATAATTACTTTATCACATTGAAATGAAAATGCAAGGGACATCTCCTTGTTTGTGTGAAACATTCAACCTAAAATAAATACATTTCTGAATATCATCATCATTATCATCATCATCATCAACAACAACAACAACAACAACCAGTAAATGGAAAAACAGTATAGTACACACTGGAAGGGGAAGTCCTTGTTATCAGTTGCTTTTACCAGCTGAAAATGATTTGCACTTTTGGTTCATCAAAATTAAGGTCTGTTTCTTAACTATTGATTTTTAAACTTATAAAGAACTGTATGTTGTACAATTCCTTACCAACCAAATTATCTAAAACATTTTAAAGCTATATTTTCTTAAAGAAACAAATAGGGGATTGGGGACTGTATTTTCCATCCTCTTAAAAGAAACATGCATCATGTCTAATTTTTACAAATATTAATAGAAATTAACTTTAGACAAATGAAACACCTCAATATAAGTGATTTAAAAATAAAACCATAAAAAATATTCTATTCCTTTGGGAAGAGGACAGAAGTATCATAAAATACAGTCTCATGCATTTCATTGTTAAACATTTCTTTACACAAATAAGGTTTGAAAAAAGAATATGCTGGTTTTCACTGGAAGGTAAGATTCCTAAACTTTACTAAGGCTTCTACTTCACATAGAAAATTGAGCATATATGCAATAAAAAGGTAATATGATCTCCTAAATTAGGAATGCTTTCATAAGCATAGTTCATGTTGTAAATTTCATGTTATCAATCAAATAAATAAATAAAATTTTAAACAATATTGTAAATTTGCACCACAATCTGGTTTCTGTTACAAATATCAATCCTGCACCTCCATAATCACTTCCACAATTACAGTAATTGTTTTTATTATAAAGGAATATATTCCAAGTAAATCCCACTATAAGCAGCAGATGTTATTCTCAAATAAGTTACAAAAGCAGTCCCAAAGTTTCATCCAAAACATATCTACAGAATGTATGTTCCCTGGATTATATTCTTCAGACCTCAATGGGATTTATTGCTTAAATGTACCCCTCCTCCATTTTCTTTCCTATGCAGATTTAAATTTATTTCTAGCATTAGAAATTGTAATATATACAATTATTGTATAATATAACAATAATTTATAATATAAGATTATACAGTTATTCCTTTTTAAGTTATGTTGTAGAGAAAGTGGTCTCATTGAAAATTCAAAGGACTTAGATGACATGGATTATGTGGACCACTTTCAGGCTGGGAATTAGGGCTGACACAGTGTTGATTATGCTCCTGAATGATTTCTGGCAGTGCATCCATCTTTGCTCTTCTTGACCTCACAGCAGCCTTCAATCATAGAGTCCTTCTGAACAGGCTTCAGGAATTGGGAATACATGGTACAGTGTTGTGCTGATTCTCTCCCCAATCTAGGAGAGAGTTATTGAAAAATCCCCATTTCCTTCCGACCAGCTGGGACTTGGGAGACAGAGAATATATGGGGGTGGGGCCAGTCAGAATATTTACTACTGGTTCTCCAAACTACTCAAAATTTCCACTATTGGTTCTCCAGAACTGGTCAGAACCTGATGAAACCCATCTCTGCTGTAAGAGACTGGATGGGCACAATGGGCTTTGGCTCAAATCAAGTATGTTGGAGTGGCCGTAGCTTCTTGGACCTTCTGGTACCAAAGTATTTCCATCTCTGGTCCTGTATGGGGTGCCACTGTTTCAAATGGATCTGATGCACAATCTGGACATCTTCTTGGGCTCATAACTCCTGTTTGAACAGTAGATGGTTGCTGTCACTAAGAGTCTCTTTGGGCTTGATGTCAGTTGCTTTGATTCCTGGATTAGAGGTGTAATGACATCCCATTTGGATTGCTGTAATGCACCTTATATGATACTTCCCCTGATGAGCTCTTGATTTGAAAGTTTCAGCTGGTACAGAACACAGTTGCATGGATTGCAAATGGTGTCATCTATTCAGCACATGTATCATCTTTATGTCAGGGGTTGCATTGGTTGCTAGTGTGTTTTCAGATGGAATTCTAAATACTGGTACCCAAGTCCTTTATGGCATAGGACTGAGTTACCTGAAGGACTCCTTTCATTTGTTTTTACTCATCCAATTTTTGTCTAGCAGGATGGATATGCACCTTGGGCATGCACTGACCAAGAAATGTCAGCTGACAGGGACCAAACATTATGCTTTTCTTCATACTGCCTGCCCCCTTAAACACACTTCCTCCTGAGATTAGGATGGCCCCATGGTTGTTTGTAAGACCCTGAAGACCTGGTGGTGTCCTTCAAGTGCATGAAGGGCTCTGTTTATGGTAGTACCGATGGAATTGGTTATATGATTATTCATCACTCATCACTCATTTATTTATAAACAAACAAACAAACAAACAAACAAAAAATGAATGAATGAATGAATCTACTAGGTTTCCTGTTATAAATGGAATTATGAATAATAGAATTTATTGTCATATTTTACACTCACAATATTATTCTCATTCAGCTAGATAGGGTATCAATTCATATGGTTTTTAAAAATGATATCAGTTTCTTCTATCTGAATTTTATATTGCCTGTATTATCTTTTAACTATATAAATCTGCACATTGGTCTGTGATCATAATAATGTTAAACTGATTTTTTTAAATGAACAACATTTAACTATTTTTTGTTTTAAAATGTAGTGGTTTAAAATAAAATAGCTAGGTATGTAAGAAGCTTTGACTTATGAATTACTGTATGCAATGAAACTCACAGTAGGGATTGTTGCATATAACATAAGGACAACTAACCTAACTTTGCTACATTGTCTTTATTTTATTGAGTAAAATGTGAAAGTCTTGGTTGATCAAAGCCATAATCAGTGACCAGTAGAGTAAAATATTCAGGAGTCCTATGTTGATTAAGTTGTAACTTGGTATAAAAAGTACATGATAAAGAAAATGAATTAACTAAAGAAACAGAAAGAAAAAAGAAACTATGAAAAATGAAGGAGATATAATTCAAAGTGATTTGATCAAATATATTGTTTTTGATTAATGCATAAAAGGAAATAGAATATAGACATAATTATGAATATAAGTATTCAAATATGTGGCAGAAGGTAAGGTTGTGCATGGATGCATGGATGTTGCATTTTATGACTTAGTGAAGGATGAAAGAACTTGCAGTGATTTGTTGAAAAAATTGAAAACATTTTGAATGAATGCAATGAGGATACATGATATGGGTTAGCAATGGGCTAGAAACAAGAAGAGTGAAATTAGAAGGCCATTAGAGACCCAGGAACAAATGAGAATGTTGATTACAGGTAGTCCTCAATTTACAATCACAATTGAACCCAAAATTTATATCGCTAAGTGAAACATTTCTTAAGTGAATTTTCCCCATTTTATAACCTTTCTTGCCACATTTGTTAAGTGATTCATTGCACCTGTTAAGTTAGTAACATGGTTGTTAAGTTAGTCTGGTTTTTCCATTGACTTGGCATATCAGAAGGTTGCAAAACGACCCTGGGACACTAACCATCATAAATATGAAACAGCTGCCAAGCATCTGAATTTTGATCATGTGACTATGCAGATGTTGCCATGGTTGTAAGTGTGAAAAACAGTCATAAGTCACTTTTTTCACTAAATGAACTGTTGTAAGTCAAGGACTACCTTGAGTCACTTTTTTCACTAAATGAACTGTTGTAAGTCAAGGACTATCTTTATTTGACAAACAAATAGAATGTTTTTCTAATACCAGTTTTAAATGTTTTTTATTCATACTTACACTGTAAAAGCATGATTAATTTGCTTGTTGATGATAGAAGACTGAGAGAATCAGTGAAGGGATGAGAAGATCTGATTATGGAATGGACTATTAGTTGCCAGTATAAAAATTGATACTGAGAAAAATGATCATGGAGGAAAGAAAGAGAAAAGTGGAAAAAAAACTGAAGTGAATGTACAACAATTACAGGAAGAAATTGTACAAACATTTTATGAAAAATATGAATCTCTCTTCTCATTTAAACAAAAAGAATGGAAATAGAATGAAATACAAGGTGATGCAGACTCTGCTTGAAAATGAATAAAGAGAATTGTGTTATAAAGTGCCAGACTTCACACCTGTCTCAGACCTCCAGACACTTAACCCTTAATTCACCTCTCGACTAGACTAGATGGAAGACTCCCAGATATAATTTGCCTTGATTAGGAACAGTATTGCTGACAGGAATGAAGCCTTAAACAAAAATTGTCTGACAACTGTAAAGCATAGAAATTAAAATTCTCCACGTTTTAAGCTCTAAACGTCTTCCTCTCAGCTTTCCAAATTAACTAAATATTGGCCTTGGACAGTAGAGGTTTGTTTAAAATAGTGATCCTCTCTAGGATGGAGCTTCTGCTTCACACCACATACCACAGCAATATGTGGAGAAGTAGGAAAAAGATTCTAATGAGAAGTAGGGAAAAGATGCATGATAGAATGAAGAAGTAAGACAAATTTTAAAAAGTGCATATAAGATAATGTTACCAAAAATGTGGATGAGGGAAAGGTAATTCAGTTTGAGTTTGAGTATATTGAAAAAAAAATATAGTTGTTATAAATGTTAACAGAAAAAGGCAAGTATTATTAAAACAAAAGCATAATATTTAGGGGAAAGGCTAAAATGAGCTTCATTGCCTCACATTGAGGAACCACTTTGGTATATGAACTTTGATCGATTTTGACATGCATCAGCTTTTAATGTTTGTGCACTGTTCTATTAGGCCATGAACACTTTGTGTGGATGTTACTTTTGCTGTGTGTGAATATCTGTACCTATACACACAGCTATGTATAAAGAATTTTGATTTATTTCATTCATATTAGTTCATACTGAAATGTGTATGATTATTATAACCTAATTTTTCTACTCTAGCTGAATTTTTAATCAGTTTTGAAAACAATCACTTAATTAGGATGTAAATTATGTAATCAACCAACGCAGATGGTTGATTAAGACAGTGTTTCTACCTGATCTTGCAGATAACCTGAATGTCAAATCCTCTAATATTTTAAGTGCTCTGCTCGCTGGCAAGGAAAAAGTCAGGAAGTATAATTTACCATCATTTTGCCATTTTGAATCATTTGTTTATTTTCTTCCTTATTGGTTGGGGTTTGCATATTTTTAAACCAACTCTTGGACATGCTGAATTACCATGAAGGCTTTGACTCATTCAGCATCATTACAGAACTCCCATGATCACATGATTAAAATTCAGAAACTTGAGAAAGAGCAAGTTTTTACTACAGTTGCAGCATCATGTCATGTGATTGCTATTTGCTACTTTTCCAGCTGGCTTGTGACAAGCAAAGTCAGAGGAAGCAAATCAAAGCAATGGGGGTGGGTGGGTAAAGCTGGATTTGCTTAATGATCACATAATTCCCATAGCAACTGCAGTGATTCACTTAACAATCATGGCCAAAAAAGGTCATAAAACCAATTGCGGCTAACTTAACTGCCTTCCTTAGCAATGGAAATTCTGGTCCAAAATGGTATTGTAAGCCAGGAACTATCTGTAATTATTGTACCATAAGGATGATGTGGCTTGGAAGTTTTAAATTCTGTTGATCTTTCCTTTGTTGATTACTTTTTTCTCATTAGATGATAGATGTACTGATCAAGGTAGGAGAAGGAAATAGAAGGAGATCATATAGTAAGCAAACTTCTATACGAAGAAATGTGCAAGGATGTAAGTGATACAATAAGTGAGAATATGTAGACATCAATATCTGGCTCTGCAAATTCATCTCAACTACAAATGTTCTTCAAACATTCTGCAATGCGTATGAATAGTAGCATGTATCTTATTTTTTCCTCCTTATGAATAACTAGGTTAAAAAATTGCTTTAAAAATTGCTTAAAGGAGAAAATCCTTAATCTTCTTTACTGAAGTGTCCCACAGAGTGCAATGAAAAGCCAGCTGTTTCTCCATGAGCTTCCATGTTTACCTCATTGGATTTCCAAAGGCATTTCCTTTCATTAAACAGTTGGCATGGTTTTATTTAAACTGCCATATCCTCCTTTAGAACATATTACAATAACAGTTAAAGCCTTTCTCCTGAAGTGAAATGGTTCTGTTTCTATAATTTATGAACCATATGGTATGCTTGGTAGTCCAGAAGATAAAAGTTCCTTCTCTCCTTTGCTTCCTGCCTGGGCTACACAATTGGCAAAAATACAATTAGACCACAACAGATGGTGGATACTGTTTTCTCCTTGGTAGGTGGCTCATCAGATTCTCTGTAAACATCAGATAAACAAAACACTAATCTGCTGTAACTTTTCCATAAAGTTACATAATCTATACATACTTATAGATATCTTACTAGGTAAAATATATTTACCAATATACTAATTTAGCACGATTATGTGCTATTTTTTGTTATTTGCCATTTCAAAACAGCAAAATAAATTGTACACAGTCTAAAGGAATTTGGACCACAATCAGATTCTCAGGAGTCCTTATTATGTGTGAGAGAATAGCAATATAAATGGCAACAGTTAAAGAGATGGTGCTTATTAATAAGCAATGCTTATATTTATTAGTTTTTGTGACATTGGAATGAATTAAATTAAATGCTAAATGAAAGTCATTGTAAACACAATATTTCAAATGTTAAACTAAGATTGGATAGGCTCAGGTTCATGACTGTCCTTAGTCTTGACTGACTTTAAAAATGTCAATCTCTCAGCATAACCTGTACATAGGGATGTTGTTTAAAACAGAGGAGAATGCTACATATGCCAACTTACACTCATAGAAAAATAATGGAATATACATTTAATGAATAAGAAAAATGAAATTTCATGAATAAACTAATAAATACACAAATGAATGGCCCTTTTTGCACAACTAGAAATTGGTGTGAATAATTTGAGAATATGATCCATTATCTTGAATATGGATCATGTCCTGCCTCTACCATGTAAGATAATAAAATTAAACCACACCATCTCTATACAACAGTAGCATAAATACTCCTAACCACAGAAATATAAGCAATAATCCAAAATGTTATCATGCAACCACAGATAATGCATTGAATACAGTTTTGTTGTTGTTCTTATTGTTGCTTTTCCTCTGCTTCATTCCATTAAAATGCAAAGTCATGAAAGTTTCTAGATATGTAGAAACTTTCTACATCTTTCTACATCCTCTTTCTTGAAGCAGTTCCTTAATGTCAAAGTTAAAATTGAACTCTATGCTTACAAGAAAGGTTTATCATATATATTTTAATTACTATATAGTGATTTTTAATTTTAGATTCACTGATTATGACAACAAAGTTAATGTCATATCACAATTTAGTTTTTTTTAAAAAAATAATAAATGCAACTTCAAAAGCAACTTACAGTATGGTATGACCAATTCTATTAGGGAAAAATTAGGGAACCATATAAATTCTTATGCATATCCAGGATAGTTTCTTGATTGTTGTCACAGTTTGAGACATAATATGTTGATTAGAATTTTTTAAAATATAAAATTGGACTTTATTTGGTTATCATGTTACAATGCATTAAAGCAACTTGTATATGAAGTCAACCACTTAATAAGTTTATATAGCACAAATATGTGGTGCTTCACATCTATTTAACCCAATTGAACCTAGGTATAATTTGCATTTTTAGCAGTGGATTTTCAGTTGGCTGGTGAGGGTGGGTAGCAGAGAAATATCCAGAACCATGATCTTAAGATTTCAACACTCTCTTAAAGAAAAAAAAAACCAAAATCAACTTACCGTTGTAATGATAAGATGTATCATTATAAACACTAACCTGGAGGCAAAACACTAAAGATAAGGGATATGCAAGGAAAGAACAGAGCTTAAAAAAATAAGATAGAAATCACCCACCTTCCGCATAGTTGTCTTCTGAAAGCACATGACAAGGAGGGAGAGAAAGGGGAAAACATTCATTAAGCAGCATGCAGACTGGAACTTGCCTTTGCATGTTAGCATCATGCAAGGCATCAAACACCACATGCAAGTGACCCATTGCTATTATCCAAAAGGAAGCAGGGCAGGGGAGACCCGAAGCACGGGGAAGCAGTGTTTCTTCAATTAAAAGGAAAAGGGAATCCCACACAATATGGAAGAAAAACAAAACATGCCATTTCTCAAATGAAAGGAGAGTTCGATAATTAAATGGGCCTCTGCTATATCTGGATTCATCTGTCATAATTTGTTTGGATCAGTCAAGGATTGAATTTTCTACATGAAGAAAATTTTAAACTGAGCAAGAGAGAAAGCTGCTGGAATCCAGGTTTATCTGAAGGGTTCACCCTCTGGATTTAAATCCTTGTCTAAGAGGGTAGAAAAAATATTCAAGAGCTAAAGAAAAACCAAGTAGAAAACTCAAAGTCAAGAAATCCTATTTTTATCCTTACATCTTTCAGCAGAAACGTTATTGCTTTAGAAAAAATAATAGTTGTCTGTTTTCTTAGTTTCTCTGCTGCTGTGATTTTTTTGTTTGTTTAGTTTTGTTCAAGAGGTGCTTCGATGATCTTTTTTATATTATTCATCTTTATGCTATACAGTACTTCACTTATTAAAAGGCTCTACCTACAGATTAAAAACACAGGAGAAGCAGAGCTGTTAAACATTAAGGTTAAAATGGTACCCTAATTTAAAATACTCTCTGGCTCTAAATATGGTAAATTGGATTAAGCTAAACCTTCTACAAGAATAATTACATCACCCATATATTTTATTGAGTGTGATCATATACTGCATATTTTAAAATTGTACTATTGACCAGTTTCTTAATAACTTTGGTTTTTGTAATCCAGATGGGCAATAAATATTGAACATGGAATACACAGTTATGGGGATAAACGGCTAATGGTTTGTCATGTATGCTTTGTGAGTTGTGTTTAGCCTGGTATGTCAAATGGTGTACAGGAGTGCAATATAAATGATTGTGTGAATTACAATCACACATAGAGTCAAACAACAATTCTTAACCCCATGGGTCATTTTAAAATGAGATAACATAAATGTACATAACACAATACTAGTGTGATCATGACATACAATAGAGAATAGAAACTGTCAAACAACTAGTATCCAACTGATAAAACTAATTTAAGTAGAAGCGATATGAATTTACAGTAAGAGCTAATTTACATTCTGCCTGAGATTATAATAATACAGTAATGGTCAATCTCTTGGCAAACTATGTTTGTGTTTATTGGCCTAAATTTGGTTTCATGTAATACTAGAGAGCATAAATTAATCAATTGGTAATCAAAACATAAAAGGTCAATTAGGAAAGGAAACAAAAGTAGACAAATCACAAGACAGATCAGTCAGAATTAATCATATTTGATCCAAATATCCCTTTAATATTTATACCTTGCCAATGTCTACATAGAAAATAAATGGGACTTTACTTCATTTCAGTTCCTAACTGATTCCATTTGAAACTTTCACAGATACCATAAGGTTTCACTTGTAATGTTACTCATACAATGCTACATTTACTTTGTACAGTGGGTGACATCTCCCTCTCAATATCATCTCCAGATTACAGAAATACCTTCAAAACACACCTTCAAAGAACTCTGTTCCTCTCATGAGTCACCATCATTTTCCTCATCATCATTTTTTTTGCTGTTGGCCAACAAACCAGCAAGAAAGCAATGGAAGTTAGAACTGTTCTGTCTTACTAGCTCATTCAGTTGAACAAGCAAGGCATCAGAAAAACAATTTTAAGAAAAATATCAGAACTAAAAGCCTCTATCAGTGGATATCCTGAGGATACCAGTACTCAGTATTCAGAATGGATCACTAATGCAGTCCAAATCTACTGGCCTTGCTAAATAGCTTATTTTACCTTTATTATTTTTATAAATAACTCAAGGCAGGAAACATATTTAATTCTCCTTACTTCCTTGGCTCGCCCTCCCATGGCACTCTCCATCACATGTTCTTTACCTGCCTCTTCTGCTTAACAACTCCTATGTCTTGGGGTTATGAGAACAACTGAGATTACCTGACTTTGTCATCGCTAAATTACACAGTCACAAGAATCACACTTTACATTGTTTAGTGAGGACAATGACATACAATAGAGAATAGAAACTGTCAAACAACTAGTATCCAACTGATAAAACTAATTTAAGTTCTAATCCCAGTTCCAACTGCTCCCGTAACCCAAAGTCTCCTTGAACTGAATGCTTCCACCATTTTGTGGAAAAAATTAAGATGATCTGTGACAGTCAAAACATATTAATCATTTCCATGATTGGGTAATTTGGAAGAACAGAACAAAGAAAGACACTGTCAAATAGTTATGAACAGTGACCAACAGTATTTCTACAGGATTTCACAAAGGCAACATCTTGTTTTATCCTTCTTGGAGATGGCAGAAATGGAATCTGCATGTTAGAGAGACTGTCTTCTGTTTTCCCCAACCTTTTTTTAGGTTTTTATTGTCTCTCTTATTTATTTAATTTATCGATTAATCAAATGTTTATTGCTGCCCACCTCATTGAAGGCAACTCAGCATTGTGAACAGCTATAAAATAAAACAATGAATAAAATCAAAGGTGTACAATATAAAAAACTTCATTAATAAGTATGATAAAAGTGAAAGATGCAAACCACAGCAGAGGGAAAATAAAAATGGCTACCTCAACAATGGAGCCATCTGAACAAGTTTCCTGTTGCCAGGCAGTCCCAATCCTGACAATCTAGCCAAAACTTTGTGGGTTTTATAAAAGATTGATTGATCTTTTGATTGATTGATTAATTGATTGATTGGCTGGCCATCTTACCAGAGGGTAACTATGGATGGCTTATGAAAAGGGATGGAGCTAATCTAATTTCTGGGGAAACAATCCATAAGGTGTTTGCCAAAGGAGAGAGGGCACTTCTCCTGGAATTCACCAAATAAATATCCCTAGACAATGGTACCCACAACGTGCCAACTCTTACTGGATGCACTGATGCAACCAATAACAGGAAGGACCTCAAACAGCAGAGTCTCATGCTGTGAAGGGCTTTAAAAGTATAACTCGCATAACTGCCTGCACCATTGCAGCCACTCACACCATGCCTATATGATTGCATTTTGGTTGCTTGGCAACTGTTTACAGTGTTCTATAATCATATAATTATAGTCATATAATTGGTATTTGAATTTTATTTATTTTTGCCAGTTTCTGTTTCTGGCAAAACATCCATTAGGGAAAATTGATTCCATTAAGACAGGGGTGTCAAACGGACTACCCTTGGCTGGATGCATCATGGACGCATCCGGTCATTAGGGAAAAACATCACAAAACATCATGTGACAGCAACATGATGCTGTGAGGTTGACACCAGTGCTTTAATAGTTACTGCCAAAAATGTTAAAAAATAGGGTGGGTTATGTGATGCCTTGACTTATGACCACAATGATTTATGACCATAATTCCAGGCTCAGGTGTTGTCATATTGTCATAAATCAAGGATTAACTGTATCTCCCAGATGTCTGACTAGAAGGATCTGAATAAGTTTCTACTTTCCCCTAAAATCCTCCCAATCTAAATATTTACTTGTTTTCCCTGATTACTTAATAGAAGTATAGACAGAAACAAATGACCCAATATTACATGGAATATACTTGTGCTATGTTGTATCCATATTTGAAATTCTAAATTACTAGAATTTTTGAATCACAATTGTATAAATGTAAATAAAAATAACAAAGTGAATATGTAAAAAGATATTCTTATTTCACTGCCATTGTCAACCTGCAAAATGACTTCAACTGGAAATCTGCTCAATTCTGGTTGAAATTCAAGAGGGAGAGGGGAGAATGCCGTGGCAGGGCAAGGATACTGCAAAATCCCCATTCCCACTGAATAATTGTTCATAATATATACCGTCATTAAAATATGTATACGTTACTACAAATTTTATTTCAAGATTTGCAGAAAGGATAAATATAAATGACTAAATAGTTCTTGTTTTTAAAAATTATTTATGTATATCCCATTTTTATTATTTTTATAAATAACTCGAGGCAACAAAAATACCTAATACTTCTTTCTCCTCCTATTTTTCCAACAACCATATGCAAAAGTGGTTGGACTGAAAAAGAGAGAGTGACCAAGCCAAAGTCTCCCAGCTGGCTTTTTCGCCTACCATATGACTAGAGCTCCCAGTCCCCTAGTTTCTAGCCTAGTGCCTTAACCACTAGACGAAACTAGCTAGTCAGGCCAGTGGAATGAATGAAAAAGTGACGGTGAAGTTTATCAACCCTGAAATGTCCCATGAGTGGTTAATTTAAAAAAAATATCTTGCAAAGAACAAAGTTGCATTTTATCTCTCAATTTTGGTTTCAATGGTTTTTATTACTATGGCTACAATCTATATTATAGTTTCCAGGTGATAAAAGCCAGCAAAGAGAATGAAATTTACTTTTAAATAATTGGTCATCATTTATTAGCAGTATCTGAATATCACACACTCAGTACTTGTCAAATTAGCATTCTCTGAAGACTGCTTGCTTTGAAAATACAACCTCTGCCACTTTTTATTCCACATCCATCACCCACCCTATCTTGGTACATATTTTCTTTTTGGATATAATTAAGCTGGAAATATTTTTAAAAACATTTTAAAAACTATTTCTTCACCGGAAAAATGCTCTCAAGATTGGAAGTTTCAATCCAAAAAGGAAGGGATATGCTTTGCAATGACATGATCTTACTTTCTTATTGCCCTCCTCAGCAATATCCCTGGCTCACTTCTGCATCTTAAAATTTTCTAAGAACATTAAACTTTATGTGAAACAACTAAAATATATTCCTATGGATATCAAATTTTAAATTAACGAATACCCTCCCCCCCAAAAAACCCTACAAAATGCTTGTTCAAACTCTTCTTGAAAACTGCCAACTCTACTTTGCTTTTACTCTACTTTTATTTTTATTTTAATCTTTTGAGTCATTTTGCATAATTTCCATATCATTGGGAAGTTTAGATTTCTGAATCTAAATTCAGATTTTGACTGAATCTCTACAAATCCCTACAAGTTATATAAATGCTTATTTATAAAGAAGATGATCACTGAACCGGTAATTAAACTATTGGTTACCCAGGGAAGCATTTTAGACTTTTTAGCTTGGCAGTTTGTTGTGCCAGTATAATCCTACTTCACCAGGATTTCCTTGCAATAGCTATTCACACTATAATCAACACTCATCTGGGTTACACGCTGTTCATTGAGACAGCATCAACATGTCACTTGCTCTTTGGAGACAACCTTAAAGCTATAGCTGTGACAAAAGGAAGCAGCTGGAGTACTGGCAGATCAACCCTGCCAGGGCAGAATAGCACCTTTGGTAACTGCATTGGTTACCAGAAGGCTTCCTGGCCGAGTTCAAAATGCTGCTTAAAATAAAATCTGCCTGTCTGGTTTGAATGTTATGAGAGGGCCTGCTAAGAGTATCCTTGCTTTTGTGAGGTATTTAGGGTACAAAGTGGAAAGCTTTCTACTTGTAGTACCCCCCACATTGTAAAATTATCTTCCCTGGAGTTATCCACCTGACTTTTTGTAACTTCTTAAAAACAGTGCTATTTCATGACATCTTTGATCCAAGCTAAGTGAGGCGGCCATAATAGTCTTAAAACTGTGTTGTATCAGTCATAGTTTTGTTTTCATTGTGATGTTGTTCTTCTAACTATTTTTGCAAACTATTTTTTGATATATATGCTTTCTCTGATGTTTTAATTTTAGTTATTCCATAAAATAAGATATCAGCCATTAGCAATTCAACTACTCCATATTTATTAAAGAAATAGAAATCAACAGCAATAAATAAGCTTTAAAATATGGTGAAAAGATAAGTAGAAGATAACTATATGAGGTATCTGATAGACTCACTGTTCTGATGGATGAGTAAAGCAAAGTCACAAGTGATACATTTTAAGAGCCACTAAAACTCATAAAGGAACCTAGTAATCCTTGAGTACCTATACAGGATGCATTTTAAAGCTCTACATTTATAACATTAAAATTGAAAGTAATATTGGTGGCTTTTTCTACATTGCATGAGCACTATATACATTTACTCCAATAAATCACAATAGACCTACTGCATATGATATCACAACCTATCATGTAATTTGTTTAAAACATGTATTTTTAAAAAAATAATAATAATAATAAGCAAACAATTTATTATTCAGAAAAATGATATTAAAAATGTGATGCTAGGTCTATTTATACCATTAACGTATTCTAAGAATTATCTAGAAAAGTTCATGATAAAATAAAATTAAAACAATATATTGCTTTAAACAATATTTCAACAAAAATATATTTCAGTGATCTATTTCTCACATCAGGGAACAATTGTGATAAAAGTGATGATTATAATAATACATTATTGCAGTCTGTTATCAAAATATATAATAAAAACATATTTCACAATCACATTCTTACAGATACTGTTTCCCCAAAATAAGACACTCCCTGATAATAAACCCAGACTTTTGAGGGTTCCAAAAAATATAAGACAGGGTCTTATTTTTGGAAAAGCACAGTATTAGATTATATGTATGTAGGTTTGGTTGTTTGAATGTCACTAGGAGGACCAAATCTATGTGGGCTTGGTTTAGGGGATGAGGCTGGGGGGGGGGGGGGTTAGTAGACGGG